>JAVSBS010017162.1:30900-66449 GCA_033124195.1 Coracias cyanogaster
CGCCCGTCACCGGGCGCGGTAGGGCCCCGCCTGAAACAACGGACGCGTTTAAAAGCACACAGGAGGCGATGGGGAAACAGTTGATACGGTAGCACAGCCGCCGGTGAACCCGCACCGGCCGATGCACGTCTGCACCGTAGAGGCGAAGCGATGCCGTTCTCAGCGCAGATTGCTGCAGCTCCGTGAAACAGCATAGTGTGGATTTTCATGCTGACTCGTTTTCCTTGAAATGAACGCTTTTTTCCTCAAAATAGCCTCGAGCTGCCAGAGGAGCTAGTGCTGCCCTCCTGCCGTTGGAGTCGTATCAAATCAACGCAGCATTTAGGGGGGTTTTGCAGGCTCTGTCCACAGGCGACACTAGACAGATAAGATCCTATGCACCAACTATCCCCCCCTTTTTCTTTCAACCCGTACTACAGTAGTTAAAACTAGAAGAGCTTGCTGGTCTCTAAAGTCATACTTTTCAAATTGGGTACTTTGTACCTAAAGGTTTTTCCAAAAGCCCTTTTTCCTGCATGATCTCTCAACATGTGGCAAAAGCCTGGCATGTCTTTTGGGGTGGGTGGGTTTCGAGGGCTTGCTTTCTCCCTCGCCAGCACTTACCCTTTGGTTTTCCAGCAGCTGCAGCTATTCTAGCAGAATTAACTACGTCTTGCATCAAGTGTGGATGGATTTCCTGATGTTTGAATAAAAGATATTTCATTGTGATTGAGCAATTTGATCATTAAAGTCAATGATTTCCAGATTTTCTGAATTATCAGTTAAGTTTTAACCAAATCCTGAAAAAAAAAAAAAAAAAAAGGAGGAGTTTAGCATTAAATATTTTAGATTGTATAATGGACTTGGCAATTCAGTTTTACATAGTTTTGATTCTCTGTTTTTCTTCTATTAAAACAAACAAATAGGGCTGAGGCAAAACTTCTTAGCAAAGGCCCTTCATTGAAAGATCAGGCTGCAAGCTTAATTGCTTATTTGCCCCAGATAACTTCATCAATGAAAATACCACACCGTGTTCCTGACTGGGAAAGGGCTGTACCCGTTAGCAGCCCAATACAATGACTGAAGATGCTGAGGACTATGAGAATGAGCTGCAGATGTTGGCCAGGCTCCAATGTTAGCTACTATCCCCTGTTGCCGCTGTTGAACATAAAACTACCAGGCTAGGTGGACAAGTAATCTAACCCGCTAGGACAATTACTGTGTTTTCAGTTTTGTTATTTGTGACTAGTAAGTTGTGAGCATACAGTATTAGAAAGACATTATTAGCCATCATGGTGTCTTGGTGGCAGCGATACCTTTCCACTTGCAGATTACAGGGTCTTGCAGGCTAGGGTCCTGCTGTGTGGCTGTGGATCATAGCCCAGTATTTATATTTCCTGATTTCCAGATATAATCCTGTGTGGCCTAACCTTAAAAGCAGTTTAGTCATGTGCCTGAAGTGTGAAGTACTTCATTCATAAAATTAAAGCTAGATGCTGTAGAATTGGGGGGTTTATGTTTGCAGGTTTTAAGCCTTACGTCCCATTTTTTAAACCAAATTTAAAATGATTAGTAGGTTTCTTCACACATCCTGCTAGTAGCTAATTGACGAGTAATGTGGTAAAAAAATTACCGAAATTATCAATATGCATTTCTTTTGTAATTTGATTATTTGAAAAGAATTATTTAAAGCTCTAATAATTACCCTTTTTTGTACCAAGTGATCCTTTGCTGATGAGCTCCAACAGCAACCAGACCTCTAAGGAGGTTTTAATACAAGTATAGAAGCTTTTAAAGTCTGTAGTGTCAAAGTAAATTAAAGTGTCCCTAAGTAGTTCTTAATACAATTGACCACAGTGATTTCTACAGGCCAATTATGTTTTACTGTGTCAATCATCCAACAGGCATTAATATAAAGCAGAACAGCTCTGAAGAAATTTGTTATGGACTGTCATGTCAAGGACCCAAATGCTAACCTGCAACAGCTTTGATATTATTAGAACTACTAAGGGTCAGATTCCAATTAATCCACAGATTTAACAGTCCTCCACTGTAGTGGGTCTTGATACAATTAAGCAATAATAGATGACAGGAAGGATACTTCCTGGCAGTTAATGACCAATGGCAGTATTTGAAGGCCTTTAGCCCAGCTGGTCATTAACTGCTCAGAGACACAACCTGGAGTTCATATTTTCTATTGTAAATCATATATTAAAGAAATAAATCAGCTACTGGTTTTCTCCCCTTCCTCCTCCCCCTTCCATCCCATGTGAGCTGCTGCTGTTGGGCTACTGTGGTAGCAATTAATTGCCACATGAAAATCCTGGTGCAAGTAGCCAGTGGGGAGACAGACCATCATGCTAAACCTTGTAATCCTGAAAACCCCTAACTGCAGTGAGTCCTAAGGGCTCCCAAGGAACCTGCCACTGCAGCTGGTGAGCAGAGTTTGTGTTGTGAGGCTGCATTTCAGTGCTCAGCCAGGGGGAGAAACATGTCCAAGGGAAAGAGAATGGACCCGAGCAGCAGGAGCACCTCAATTTTTGTCTTCATCGTACTCTGTACTCATCTGGTGCCAGAGAAATGTCTTGGCTTCCAGTGCAGTAGATCCTTCCTGTGATGACTGGAATAGCAATAATAACTTAGAAGGGCAAGAGACTTTATTTATTACTCATTCAGCACTGTGCTGTCTTTCCCTTGCAGTGACCTGATGCACACACTATTATTAGTAAAATTTTCAAAGGCTAAGTTGGCCATTTAGAGTGACAACAGGGCTAGTGCATGGAAGCCAGCGTGGCCAGATTGGTCAGACGTGGTGTCCTCCAGGGAAGGAAACTAGATGGTGCCTGAGCATGGCCACCTATCTGTCCTGGGCACGCTACTCCTCTCGGCACCAGGAACAACACACATGCTGCCCTGCAGCCTCCAACACACTACCTTCTCCAGCACATTGTCATAGGTGGAGCAGCACTCTGCCCTGTATGGTAATTTGTGTGTATTTTTTTTAGATGGACATCCATAGGTATCAAATAAACTTTATGTCTCTTACTGCTGCAGGAAGCAGTGACTTTTTGTATGTCATTCCTCAGCTTGCTTTTCCTTGTACTTATATAACAACCCTTTGACACCATCAGTGTTTCCCATATTACTGATCGTTAATCACAGCCACAGATTCCAGCAAGAAAACAAATCACATGGTAAGGGCTGTGCATGGGGAAAACAGAGAAGAAGTTAAAATTTGACAGCATAAGTTGACTTAAGTGGAGCAACATGAAAATACAGCAGCAGGGCATTGGATTCCATTTCAGATGTATTGTATGAAAGTACAATTCAGGCTCAATGACATGGTGCTTTATCTCCACGTGCTTTTGACCTTAGTATGACTAGCGCTCAAGTCTGTTTTTCAAACTTACGGTATGGCCATTGCCATGTTTTGTAGATTCAGTAGCAGAAAAAAGTCTTTTGGCTGCCTTCTCCACAAGACCACTTCAGTGCTGCAGTTTGACTAACCAGCTGATTGCTTACCAGAAACCTAAGCGTAAATTGCACCAGTCAATATTTATGTATTCTTCCATTCTAACATGTTGGTCAGCAACTTCTTTACATCCACTTTTGACCCTGAACTATTTCGTCACATAGATTCATAATGCAGTATGTCTTTTTTAATAATTTCACGTATGATGCTCTCCAGGGAAGCAGGGATTCTTTCCCACTTAGATGTTTCAGGGTGGTTTGTGCAATAACTGCAGCTAGGCTGAAATCTGATGTAATGCACAATCAAAATGTTCTGTTACATTATAGTACAGTACACTTCAATGTAATTTATTCTTTTCCTATGAGAACCATGACTAATTACTAAGTCAAAAGCCAATCATAATACACAAATGGCAGCAGTTTACAGACATGGCAATATGACAACTATAGGGGTTTTGTTGTCAACTTTGGTTAGTTTGTTTAATATACACAGCAGAAAGGAGGAAGGCAATGAAAGAAGAAACCTGAGAACCATTTTGTCTCATTTCTACTCAATAAAAGTCCTTCTGAGATTGTTGCTACCAACAGCACTTCCTGCTTACACAATTGATGGTGCCTGATGAATATTATCAAATTAGATTGGTTGTCATGCATGTCTTTTACAGCATATGGTGTTAATGGATTTCAGAGGCTGATAAATGCCTTTCTAGAAAGGAAAGGCATGGGGAAAATGTAAGAACTGGAAGATTCAGTCGCTAAATCTGAAGGAGGCCAGCTGAACAGGCCTGGTTGCATTTTCTTGTCCATCAACTCATGGTCAATCTTTAACACTAACTTCAAAGGAATACTAAGGAATGGATAGAAGAAGTCACACACACATCTCATAAAACAAAATTTATCTTTAATTTGTAAGTGTCAACAGCAGTACAAAAGATGGAGTGATGGTGAATAGATTAAGGGTAGAGAGGACAGTCTTGAGGTAAATGAGCATAAATAGGCAGTCTTATAGACACTCCCCTGAGGGGTCTAAACCCCTATCATGGCATATACTGTATCACCCAAGGATGACATGTTTAACATATCAGGAAAGCACCTTGTGCAAAAAAAAAAAAAAAAAAAAAATCCCCCCCACCCGAAACATGTAGGTAAGGTGCCAACATACACCAGAACATACTGTATATGGACAGTGTCTTTCAATTTTGTCTTTTCCATTAATAACTGAGGCAGAGGAGGAGAAGACTCTTAAAAGTACCACTGAAAGATTATTTAATATTTAATTTACCTCACGTCAATACTGCACAACAAAATCCAAGAAGTCTGTTTATGCAATGAAGCAGAGCTAAGAATAACTATTCTCTTTTTTAAATTGAGAACAGATTTTTTTTTTTTTTAAATCAGTATCCTTAGCAAACTTTTTTCTTTTTTTTTTTACTGTATCAAGAGGAGAGTGTGAGATGTGATGGCAACCTTTAAGTTCATTTAAAAACTTTACACTGGACTGTACAAGATTTTTTTGATAAACTATTTACATTTTCAGACTTTAAAACATATTCAAAGCAGCAATAGACACTAGTTTTTCCTCTAAACGCCCAAATAATTACCGGCCATGGGCCCAGGTAGGTACCTGCATTGTATATAGAATTTCTACAAAGAAAACCTGCCCATTAAGTTAGCCAGTGGGTGTCCAACGAGCAGCCCTTATCGTTAAGAGCTGCACCCACAGTGTTGCTATAGGAATCAAAGCATAGTACCTTGACAAGAGAGTCTCAGTTGTCCCAACAGCTCTACACAAACTTTACAATTTGAAACAGCAGCTAGCATGTCAGTCCAGCATGTCAGTGAATTGTGCTGATTAAATTAACATAGAGTACAATCTCACAATATACATCACAAACAAATTACAATGTCAGGAAATAAGAGTTACAGTAAGATAAGTTATGTAGTAACAGCTTATAAGCTTGTCTTAATGTAATAAAAAAAATTTTACATGGGAAATACAATAATGAATGAACATAAATGCTAAGCATTCTAGTTTGCTACAAGCTGAAGAAGGGTACAAGAAAAAAAAACTTTGCTTTCTAGAAAGCAAAACACAAATGACAAAGGAAGACAAACGGAGAATGCACACTAGCAGGTCTGCAATGTGCAGCATACAAACAGTTAAATATTTGCACATTCCCCATACTCCAAGAGCACCAAGGACCTCACTTGTGGTTTTTAGAAAGCGGAAATTACAAAGCAAGCCATGTCACTAAGTTGCTTTATAGCTTTCATATTGCCATAAATACCAATTTGATAAGTTTTCCTTTAGCCCAGTTCACCCCACCCACCCCCTTTTTACCCAGTGTGTGAAATCTCAGCATACTTCTTTGTCACCATTTCCAACAAATCTGGTAGTTAAAAAAGGGCAATGGATTAAAATGAAATATATTTGCATATACATTTTGTTTTTCTTCTGTAGCAGGACATTACAGTATATAAAAAATGTAGTTTGATCTGAGAAAAATCACAGATATTAATGGGTTATATTAAAAAAAAAAGGTTTGGAGAAGTTTTTTTCAAAGGAAAAAGAGTGTTTTGTAAAAGATCAAATGAGGTCATATAGTATTATTCTTTTAAAAGAACATGCTCAAGTGCCAACTTGAATCTTAAAAACGCATGCAAAACACCAAGGGTCCAACCCCACTCATTAACTTCTCATAACAACATGAAGAACTCTATCATACATTCTGCTGGCTGCATCTCCAGTGCAGTTGTTTGCACTGTGGCCCTGGCTCAGCAAAGTTTGCCCTGTTCAACGCCAACGCTTTACTGGTCCTCGTGACCTCCATGGAAGTGCCAACATGCTTAATATGAAGAAAGTAGATAAGTGTTTTGCTGGGGGAGGATGGAGGTGTTAATCTTGTAGTATGCTTTGCTTGGAAGTGATTTTGAAATGCCACGTTTTTGATATGACCAAAAAAACCCAGAAAGCCAGCCCAGAGAGAGGACTATGTGTTAGATTGGATTGGGAGGTGGTTGTGTTTGTTCTCAAAGCAGAACTGCCCACAGCTGACTGCTGCACAATTTGCACAAGGTATCATGTTTATTGTGGCTAATGCTGCCGTTTGTTTTGCATTCCCGTCCTGGAGCAATCCCATTTTCTGCTCTCCCCCTGCCTCATGCTGCACCTGAGGACACTGATTTAGGAGCACGTTGCGATCCCATGTGTTCTCAGCAAGTGGTTTTGCAAGCGAAATGGTGATGCCCAAATATACAGGCAGACCAGAACTGGGCTGCTTCATCAGAGCCATTTCTCCATGTAAACCTGAACCCTGGAAAGCAGTTCTGTTCTCATTAAGACTTTTCTCTTCCTTTTTTATGAAATATGAAGTGAATCATTCTAGATGGTATCAGACTGGTTCAAGTGTTCTTCTCTTGAAAATAAGTATTTTATAATTTTCCAAAAAGAAAATATATTGTATCTGCTAATTAAATAAACTGTCTGTTCACAGAGAAAATAGTATTACTATATTTGTGCATTACCTGAATGGAGTTGTTTTTATTTTTCAGAGTTACTAAGGGAGGGCTCAAACACAATGTTTTAAAAAAGCAATTCCACAAGTCCTCATTGTGTATTGTGTAACAATTTCCCCTGGTATTATAATATGACAATAATGATTTAATGAATGTACAAAAATAAAAGTTTGGTATTATTAACTCTTGGCTGCATTGCAAGGGCCATCTTAGTCATGGTAATCTTTCCAGGAACATGATTTTGACTTCCAAATGCCATTCTTGTTAACAAGTAAAATAGCTCACCAGTTTTACTTGGATTCAGAAGACTGTGTTTCCTATCAAATGTATCAGAAATTTGGTATGTTAAGCTATCAGTTTTCTAAAGAAGAAGAAAGTATTCTGTGTTTGTGGAATATGCTACTAAAAATCAGTGAGAGCACAAGTGAGGCATCTTGCTGTCCCAGCTACAGGTCCACAATACTGCGCTCACACTGCGGGTGTAAATTCAGCATCTACATGAGGTACAGTGACTTGTCAGCATTTAATATGGACCAACATACACTGATATAGAACAAAAGTAAATACATAACTTATACTTCACTAAGTATCCATGAACAAAAAATAAAATTCTATTTCCTATGTTATATTTACACAATTTAAAAAAATTCTAAAATGAGATGGTAAATTCATCAAAAACTTTGTTTTGAGCTCCGATTAATAAAGTAAAAATGTTGGTTTTTATCATTATGATTGTCCGTCCTCGATTTCTACTGACATTTTAGAGCCAATGTCGGCTAATAAATAGAATAAAATGCTCATATGCACAATTCAGATTCAAATCTGTTTCCTCCCACTCCCCCAGCCAATAAATGCAATTTTTACCAGCTGGTGATTCCTGAACAGCCAGTTATTTTCAAAAAGGTGGCTTTAACGTACAGAGCATCAGCACTGAGGCAGGGCTGGAGCTAAAACAAAGTGTTCATACATACATGTATTTTGCATAAATAAATGAAATAACAAGACATAAAAATGACTCAAATCCGGCAACTGTGAGGCAGGCCCACACGAGTCGAAACAGATGACTTTTGTTCATGTAGTTTTCGTACAACAGTTTCACATTAGTCAGAAGTGATAAAAAATACCATTTATATCCAGTGCTTATAACACTTACGAAACAACATCTGTGAGTGTGTGTTTTTTTGTACTACAAGCAAAATCAAGTTTCAGTCCTAAAGAACAGTCCTTTGTTCTCCACAAGCCTGCAGAATATTATTTTGGCATGGTCATAAAATAAAAAAAAAAAAATTAACCAACTAATCTAAATGTTTGCCTTTTGTGCAAAAAAATAATTACATAAAATACAATGCTAGCAATACAGCATTCTACCTATACAACAAAACCAGAAAGAAAGAGAGCAAGAGAGAAAGAAAGTGATATGGGGGGAGGGAGAGATACTTCTAACTGGAGAATTATGTAAAACATTAATAAATAAGTCATATTTTTTTTAGGAAATAATGGTATCCTCCCCCCAATCTGAGCTGAATGTATTAAAACCAGTTCAAATTCCCAAGCAATTATAAGAACAAAAAACACTTTCTATCAGTACCTTAGCCAGCTTAAAGAGGGCGCTCACCAGCTAACGACACAGCATATGCCTTTAAAGTCTTGGCTAGACCAGTTTATTGCTTATTAGACATGGACTCAGAACACATTTAAATAAATATTAAAAATATAGCATTTTGTTCCAAATTACAAAATGGTCAGAGAAATTTGACCATTGTGTTTCTATGCCATTATCTTTATAAATTGTCCTGTAAATTGAACAATATTCTTTGTCTTGGGGGTTGTTCTCGCACATTTAAATGTGATTCCTACAGTGGCAACAATGGCTATCTCTGCTCAAATAGGTATTAGTGGGCCTACGAGGAAAATGACTGCTCCTGATACAGCATCTTGTCATTGCATCTCACATGAATTTCTGCAAGATGGGATGATAGCATGAGGATAGCCAGCATCAACACTATAGTTCTTTCATTGTCCCGGCCCTAAACAAAGCCCATTCAGCTCTGTGGGAAGATTCCCACAGACTTCAAGGAGCTGCTCTAGACCCACTCATACCTCTCAGCCTGAGTCTGAATTCATCGCCAATGTGCTGAACATATCCAATTCAAAATAAAAGCTGAGGGAGTTAAGGAGCTTCAGCACGTGTATTCATCAGGCCCATTGGATCTGCATATATATATACAGTGATGTATTTGTGAACAGGAGTGGAGTGTGAGGGAAAAACTAAAGGCAATTTTTCCTCTGTCTCTGAAATGTAATAAATTTGCAATCTTTGAATCTCTTTCTTGTATATTTCCCAGAATTTTCTCCAGCAATTGCATTGTTTCTAGTAGTCATACAAATAAAAGCTTTTGTTTCTATAGCACCTTACATCCAAAGATTCCAAAGCACCCGACAAACATTCATCAAGATCTGTCTTGCATTCCCACGACTAATATTCAGAAGATATTTTTGACGCACCATTTTCCCAGCGTTGCAAGTCAGATCTTTGTGTGGCCTTCCCTCCCCCACTAGGAGTTTCACATATAAATCACTGCATAAATACTTCAGTAGCGAACAGTTCCTTCAGGTGACAACAGGAACATGATGTACAGAGCCATGATTCACTGCAGGATCCTAAAGGCCCTAAAAGTTCATCATGGAGGACTCTACAACTACTTTGGATTTTACATCTGCCTTTACTGTCTAAGTATAGAGGTTTGTAACTATCAACACAATTTTTTAGGAATATTTGTACTATCTGTACACATAAAAGTACTCACTTTATTTTGCATTACCTATAGCAGAGAGTTTCCAAGTGCTCCTTGAACATACAGTGTTACAGGAACAACTGAATTTCCCATTTCTAAATGCCATGTTCATTTTAGTAGCAGGTGCACTTTTATTTTCAAATACCTGTGTAATTTATGAGAGGAGAAAGAAAGGGCTCTTTAAAATATCAATAAGGAATTGTAAGTGTAATGCCACCAACAGTACTTTTAAAAATAAATATTAAGTATTTGGACCCTTGACATTCTGGAATGAATAAATTATTTAAGAGAAAAATGTGTTAAGACTGAATGCAAGGGTTAAAAGCAAAGGGGAAGAGAATGTAATCAGAGGTGGCCTCACACTGCTAAGACAGGCCCGTCCATAGCTGGTGATCGCTCTTTTGTGCTTACTTAAAATTTCACACTAATGGCACATCAAGAGGCAAAAGCAACTGGGCACATGCACTATGGCAACCATGTTCACTACTTAAGAATATCCTGTCTCCAGATTCCTGAGTACTTCACCATATTCTGGAAAAAATTAGGTTTTATATATAATTTTTTTAAGATGCCAAAGGATTGTCTAAGACTTTACAGTGTCTCCTTTAAGACTTTTTTTCTTAATGTTAAGATTCAAAAGTTATGAAAAGTTTGGCACATCAGAAGTTCAGCTATACATATGGAAAAAAATGGAATTCAGAGACTATTTTTTAAAGACGAGCTATGATGCACAGATGTGCACACTTGTGGACTTGTTCTGTTTCACAATATGAAATCTGCAGGTTTTGTTTTCTAAAATAATCCAGAATAAAAACACATTCACAACCTGTAGGCTGGCACAGCATACCTGAGTGAGAATGTATAACCCCCATCTAAAACAGTAACTTAAACCTTTATCAGCATCCAAACGGAAAAAGACAAAAGATAAGACTTGTAAGACAGCTATTGATTCATAGAAGTTTTCAAGTCCTGATGTCTGATATTTAATATATGTCTTCATCTAAATTAAAAAAAAACCCAACAAAAACAAAAAAACCCAAGTTCATGAAAAATTAGGGAAACAATCTGTCTCACACATTAAGAAACATTTAAGACCATTCTGCTGATGTAACTGTAGGAGCCACACATGCATGCAGGCTCTTTAAGAACTTTTGTTCAAAAAAAACCCAAAAAAACCCAAAAGAGTCTGAGTACTTTAATTCTGTGAACACTCCTCAGTTGGCACTGACTGCCTCATGGGCTTCATTTTCACTACTATAGTCTGATTTGGGATCATCCTCATAGTCCTCGTACATTTCTATTTCATCCTCTCCATTTATCATTTCATTTCCAGCAAGGCTTCCGCTGTCCGTCTTCATACCATAAGTGCTCTGAATGACGGGGATGCTGGGCTCTGGGCTGGCAGAAGTGCTTGAGCAATCTGATGTCATCTGAGGCGAAGGCGTGGTAGTCGCCATGGTAATAGCACCAGGATAGACAACCCCCGTTCCCGTGGTGATTGGAATTTGAGGCTGTTGTCTGGAAGGAAAAACAAGAGGAACGTGATTTCCTATGCTCAGAGGAGGTAAGAACTTCTGCAAGTCCAAATGAAGGAAAAGCAGGCGGTTTCCTAGAAAGGCTGCATGCATTCCTCTGCAGTTCACAGTCTGGTCCCATACAGTATTGGTTCATCTTAGCTCCCACCAAGGACAAATGGAGAGTAAACTGTTTAGTAACTACCAGATGTCGATTCTTTTATGTATTTTATGTGTTTGTTTAAACCATACTGCAAACTAGCACCTGGACAGAGATCATCAAAAGGCTTCAGGCAACGATGTGAATGCTTAACTGCTACTGTAGATATCATATATCCAAAATCTAAATCCTTCAAACTCCTGACAAGAGCTTCTGTAAGTGAGGGGACCTCAAGAATATCTATAAGTATCTAAAATAGCAGATAGGTGACCAAGCAACATTGTCTAACTGTAAGCATGTAATTTACTATTTAAGTGCTAGGTAGACTCCTACATCACTTGGGAATACTTTTTATATTTTACTGCTGGCTTTTGATTTTTATTTAAACCCCTGATCAGAATGTTATTTGTTCTTCAGGATTTAATGTGTAAACTGAGTTTTCAAAGCAAAGTAGTTTAAAAAATAAGAACAAATGTTCTTTTTTCTATGATAACAGGCAGTCTACAGAAACTAAGACTCCCTCCTGAGGTCTCAATGGCAGATCTGATTTATTTTGACAATGCAGGTACATCAGAAGACTCAATTAAGGGTGCACTAGCTATACTTTTGACACATCTTACCTTCTGATACCTAACTTTGCACTATGTAATGTCCTTTTTGTGTGTGTGATTTTAAGCATCCTAGAGCAATACCACACTTCCACTAAAATAGGCTTATATCACTGCCAGTCAAGAAATTCAACACAAACTTTGCTGTAATCATGTACATAATTGCACTAAGTGATGCAATGTCTCTTCTTACAGTGATGTATGTACAAATGCTTTGCTGAGAAAAGGTCAGGTTGCTGAACCTATTCCATGGTCAAGACCTTATTGGCTACAAATTAATTAAATCTACTTCTTACATTTGGGTTAATGAACTAATAACATACTTTCTGTATTAAAATACTTATACAACTATTCTCATATTATTTCTGGATCATTACCTTTAGTCAAGCTAAGAGAAAAAGAAGGGATATAGCTTGTTTGAAGGAAGAGAATCTCCACTGTACTTTAGATGTAACATTGAATGAATATACTCCAGTACCAGAAATACCTAAATGCCCTGAAAGATGCTGGTTTAGTATTGATTAGTTATCGAACATGCATGCCTATTTGCATAATCTATTTAAAGAATCATATATTTCAATATATTCTCAACCTCCTTTAGAGCAATATTGACCAAGTATTAGAGAACTAGGATATAATTTTAGCTGGGGAAACAGTGTCAGATATGTTTGAAATGTCTAAAGAATCAGTAAGTTCTTGACCATTGTATCACTCTATGCTACAATTCAAAAGGACATTCCATAAACCAGTCTCTCACAAATCGTTAACCACTGGTGAAATCAATACACAAAAGAATGTAAAGCTTATTTACAAGACCCTAAATGTTGGGTCTTTATTATTCATCGATCAGACTCTAATTTTGATAAATATCACACTACAGAGTTGTTGTCCTTCAAGTTTGGAAACCAATACAGACAGTCAAATAATGAAAACTCTGTGTAAGGTAATATTAAAATAGCATATCGTACTGTCCTTGCTGGTACTGCTAGCCCAGCTCACAAAGCCTCTGTACTGCTTGAGAAATTCAAACATCTGTTGTGTAAGTATGGTACACCTGGCTAGCAGCGAGCAAAAACATCACAGTAATTCATTTGACACAGTTATTATACTCCTGTTTGCAAATTATAATTTGCAGATGATTTACAAACAGCTAGGGATTTTTCACTAAATTTTCACTTTTTAAATGGTCTGATAAATGTTCTGTGAAAACAATTTTCAGCCCATGTATTTGCTTTCAAGTGATTTTCAGCAAACATCTTTCAATACTTTATCCATAAAATTGAACACCTACCTCACATGGGAACATTTCTGTTCTAGGATTGCATGTTGTCAGGAGTATAAACTATTACTGTTAAAAACCCACACATATGTCCTCCACAACTTTTAGACACAGAATATGCTCACATTAATGACTATTTCCGCAAAGCAAAGGAAAAAGAAACACACACATGGTCACATAATTTTCACCAGGCCATACACACGTAATTCTCTCTAACCTGCCAATCTAAAAACTGCTGGTACTATTTTTTTTTCTGGTATTTTTTAGAATAAATACATTCACAAAACGAAACATTCTAGTCATTCATCAAAGAATACCACAATATGAATGCCAAAAGATGCTTTGAGAAAAGTTTTTACAACTCTTCTAACAAGAGTTGTAGAATATACTCAAAGAATGGATGAGTGCAAGCTGCTCTTGTGTTACAGATGGCACTAAGGATCAGAACCCCAATATCCACCCTTATCCCTTCCCCCAAAATGTTTGCCATTTTTAGAAGCAAATTGCCTTTTTATAAGCAGCAAGAAGGAAAAAACATCTGTTTAGGACAGGGCTGTGTAGTGTCATGATAAAATGAGGGTTGTCAGTGTTAGGGTCCAAAGGACAGACTACGTTAAGAAATTCAAATATTCTTTCAAATGCTTATCAAGTCAGCAAAACTCTTTTGCATACCCACGTTCCAATGGGACAGAGTATATTTCTCCCAGTACCACCCATTTCAAAGTATAAAGGGAGCAAGTCATCTGAGCATGATGAAGCAGAATTTACAGAGATACCTTTTACTTGAGAACGCACCAAATGCATGGCAAACTACAGAATGAATCTAACTGGCAAAGAACATGATTAGCATAACAGGAAAGTTAAAGGCTTTCTGAATTTGTCATTCTTAAATGCAAGGGTTTTTTCCATGCTGAACAAGAATCAGACATGTTGTGAATGCCTCTTGTTGAGTGCATAATAATGGTGAGCTTTAAAGCACCTGTATCTCACTGTGGGACTGTAAATGTGGTAATTGTACCACCTAAATGGGAAGCATCTCAAATTGCTACTCATTCATTAGCAAAAATCTGCGAGCACTTAAACATTGGCACCAACACACCCCAAGTAACTGGACAGCTACCTCTCACTTGAGCCCTGTTAATATTTAGAGCTGTCACTGTTGCGACATTTTTTAGGTTGTCACTGTAAATTCTGCTCAGGTTGCTGTGTTACATCCCAGAAAGCCTTACTTTAAGATATCACAAAATATATGGATGGCATATGTTTCTGGAGATGAGTGTTATCATCTTCTAAGTAATTAAATTTTATAGGACGGGGAGGGGGAAAGAAATCAGAGCATTTATTTAAATTCTAACCACAATCCCTGAAAGGAAGAGTTGGAGTTTCTAACCTATGACTGGCCATTAAGTTTTCTTTTATTTGTAGTTTTTAAAGGCATTCATGTTAATGCTATTTTTTATAACATTAATTGCCATATGTTTAATCCTTATATCTAGCTAGAGTTTTGCCTGTCATAGGACCTTTGAGTGAGAAGATAAAAACACTTCACTACAAGCGACAGGTTACAATTCAGCTCAGTCTCACATGGTTAAAGCAAGGTTGTTTGCTGCCTGGTTAAGATTTCCAGAACCCAGCATTAATCTTCCTATCTCTTCAGATCCATGAGGAACAGTGATGCATGGCTACATACCCTGGCTTCAAACCACTCCTGTCTCCACCATATCCTCTTTGCCAAAGAAATCCTTATGTGGCCAATTACTACAGGCCACTTGCCTCATTGCTCTGCCAGCATCGCTAACAGGTCTGTCCAGTCTGGGGCCAAAGATTTGGCCCAAAATGGGTAAATATAAAAAAGTAGGTAATATGAAAATTCGTAGCCCAATTCTTAGGCCTGCACACACATTTGTGGCATTAATATTCTTAGGATTTTCCTGGAGAACATTCCACTTTTAACTTTTGCAAAACTAGCTAAACATTTAAATTGGCAAATTACCATTGTTTTCTGATCCCTTCCCAACTATTTTCTGACAGCTCTTTAAATGACTGAAGCAAAATCAATTGCGTTAAGGAAAATGCTTATATGCTACACACCCCTGAAATGTACATTCCCATAAGGAGTGAAATAACACTAAATCTCACAAAAGCAGCCATTGTGCACTTACTTTAAGTTCAAGCTACAGGAGTATAATATTACAGCCTTATTCAAAACTCTAGTCTAGCAACATTCAGACTATGTGTGTACAGTAGTTATAAACACTATAAAAGCTTTATTCTAAACATCTTACACTGGTAAAACACACAAAAAAGTTACTGCTTACATCATTTTGCAGAGAAATGTATATATCATATACTTGTATTTAGAGTGTGTTAGACTGTAAAAATGACTGAGAATTGAATTATTTTTGTAAGACAAGGCAACAAAAGACAGACTTTTAAAATGTCTGAATTTATGGTTTATGTATGATCCATTTGTTCACATATATTTATGCATTGCAAAAGAGGTCCTATTGAAGATAAATTGTAAATCACTTTAAGTCTGTCCAGGGATTAACTTCTGCTGAAGTTGTCATCCACAACTTCCCATTAATAATTTTATTATTAAAAATAACTCAATTATTTTAAAGACATAGCTGGCTTCAGATTCAGCTTCCACTAGATTAAAACCAGCAAATTTTTAATATACTCTGCATTAAACATGAATCATTTCTGTATATTATCTGCCTCATTTGGAACAAAATTCATTCATGTAGGGATGCAATAGAATGTCTATGCACATTTTAAGTTCCACTCTATTCTTTAAAATACTTGCCAGTTGCTAGGTTTTTGTGCTGGTCTATCACATCTATAACATTGACCTCAAAACATGAATTTCCTGCCCAATTTATTCTAATAAATCTTCACTCTTATTCAATTTTTTGGAAGCTTTTCTTCAAAATTCAGAACAGAAGCTGGCCCTCATTAGCTTATTTCTCTATTTCATTTTAAAGCCTGGCTAATTTGTATATTGAGATTCTCTAAACAACTTTTGTGCATCTTACCTATATTTACAAAAGAATGTGGCTCACTGAAGTAAGCAGTATGAGGCTTTTTGCATTGTAACAACTCAAGCAGTGTAAAACTCTGTGTTTGTGGTGGGGGACGCTTTAGTGGGGCACATGGCAGGATTATTCTATGCTAGCCAACGGCTCAACCAAGGTGATCTGATAGGAACTAGCCCTTACTGGATTGCTTAAGCCAGAAATGTACATTTGGTATAAGAGAATATCAAACACAAATATGAAAGGATATAATTTTTCTTGCTATTTATCTGTAGTGGGTCTGGCTGAGCTGGTTTTCCACATAGCAGCAGTGTTTTTGTGCTGGGAGCTACAGAGTGTTGATATCACACCCATGTTGTGACTGCTCCTGAGCAGTGCTTGTACAGCACCAAGGCTCTGCCCAACATTCACCCCCCCGGTGGGATGGGGTGGGCAAGATCTTGGGAGGGAACACAACCAGGACAGCTGACCCAAACTGACCAAAGGGATATTCCATAACATATGATGTCAGCTCAGCTATAAGGCTAGCGAAAAGGAGGAGGAGAGTGGGGCCGTTCTGTTGTCCTCCAGAGCAACCACTACGCGTCTTGGAGCCCTGCTTCCCAGGGAGTGGCCAAATATCGCCTACTGATGGGAAGCAGAGAATAAATCTTTGTTTTCCTTTGCTTCTGTGTGTGGATTTGCTTGGCTTTTGCTTCTATTATTATTAAAAAGCTTTTTGTTTCTTATCTTATTTTCCTCCCCTTTCTTATTTTGCTCTGCTGAGTAGGGAGAGGGGAAAAAGAAGGGGTGATAGAGCGGCTTGGTGGGCACCTGGTGCTCAGCCAAGGTTAATCCACCACAATATCACAAGTGAGTGATAAGGCAGGGATGTAAACAATGCTCTGTCCTTAGCAATAGTCTTAAAAGCAGTGGTGCCAACACTGTATTTTTTAATTCTTCCTTCCGAATTCTTCTACTGATTTAAATACTGCTAAGTCTAGGTGGTACTGTGGTTTTCCATTCCTCCTGAAACACCAAATCAAAGCAAAACCAAAACACTTTTCACCAGGAATACTGTAAAATTGAAAGCAGAAATCTTGAACTTTCCAAGATAAAATTGAAAAAAAAAAAAAAATCTATTTCCTGTTGGGTTTAATAGAATTAAGATGTTTTGCCACAGTAGGTCCCATCAGAATGTATTATATCAGTTCACTGTGTATTTGCATCAGCTCAGCTTCTGTGGTCCCATGTAGGAGTTTGTTTTTTTGCATCTTATGTTGCTGTTCTTTCTTGGAGTCCTTTCCTTAGCTAGATTTTATCTCCTGTGATGTAGCATGAAAAACTTCTGCCAGCTGTGACTTTGTAGGAATCCCACAATTGCTGTTCATGGTTGGAGGTGGAGATGGGCTAGGCACTGTCTTGTCAGGAGGATTAAAGCCTGAAACTCTGACATTGCAATTCCCAGAAGGTATGTAGGTGGATATGGCTCACCAATGAGATAGACTTCCAAAAAATAGGATAAGTAGGTGCATTTGATTTATTTTGGGAGTGGAGGGAGTGTGTTCTTTTCTGTAAACTGTTTTATATTTTGGCTTTTTTGTCCCATTTTGGGGAGACTGGAAAAAAAATATTTTCTCTTAATCTGCTACATACTAGTAATCTCAGTTAGCATGTAAAAATCTAAGATCAGTAATTCAGGTCACAAGCTTGATTTTAGTTAGCATTCAATTTATTAAAATATTTTCCTTAAGGTGTATCTTTCCATTTAGAGATATTGCAAGGTATGAGAGAGAGAATTCTCAAAGCACTGATTAACAGGTAATGTCAAATAATAATTCTGACATGACTTACTAAAACTTAAAAGTTAGGGGTCTATTTGGATTTTACCTATGCATTTTCCCCATTTATTTCCTGGTGGTAAAATTTGACATATATAGTTGCAGCTTGGGAGCAATGATGTACAAAATATTGCTTAGATTTTTTTCATGATTCTTTATACTTATATGACTTAATACCATGACACTACTGCTACCTTTGTGTACTTATAAGCTTTTAGGCAGTTCTATGGCAAAACATTTGTGGGTAAGTAATATTTAACGGTTTTCTAAAGCAGTGCGTAGGGTGGTGGTGTTACAACATTGCTAAAGCCCCTGCTGCTGGGTTCTGACCGTGTTTTGCTGGGCTTCACAGGTGTCTCCCAGGCTTCCTGAGATGAAGTAGGCTCCAGGCAGATGCATCTCACCTTTGTGGCTAATGTCCAGAGGTGCAGGTCTCCTGTTTGGGACTTTCTCCTATGACTGGGACAGTGTCTTTCATAACTTGGGTTCGTCTTACTTTCTCTAGACTTTCCAGTAGAGTAAGCACATTTTCCAGAGGACTATTTGCCTTGCAGCTAGGACACTAGATATTGAAACAGGTCATCTACACGCTTTACAAAGGCTCTGGTACTAGTCCTTCTGTACAGCATAAGAAATAGCCTGTCTATATCATATTTTGGATACCCAAATGCTCTCTCTGTGTGTTTACTCCTAGAAACATGTGAGCAGTATGCTGGAGAGAGTTGAGCTGGCTGTCCTGCAGGGTAGGACTGGTCTGAGATGGTAAATCTACACTGTAGTGTGCTGTGATGTGTGAACTTCAGGTTGGTTACTGGCTTTCAGAAGTCTTCATCCATTATGCAGTATAGATGCACTTGCAGAGATCAGAGAAACAAGCTGATTATATTTTCCTGCCTCAGCTTTTTTTTTGTTACTCTTCAGTGTTTTGGGGTTTATATCAGAATTTCTGGAACAGTCTGGTTTTGACAAGATTTCTTCAAGTTTCAGAGTCTGTCCCTGAACTGCGAATCCAAATCCACTAGCAGGCTTTCCTGTAACACATTCATTTTCCCTTTCTTGGGTTATATGATGAGGCTAATAAGCCATTGAGGACTTCCAGCAGACCTTGTATGAAGTGCAGTCTGACAACCTCATTTGCACTGGATGGCAACTGCCTTTGTCTCTGTAAGCTTTCCAACTCAGCTCACCATCATCAACAGCTAACAGACCTCCTTTGTTAGCCTTTCCTCAGATACAAGAGTCTTGCTAGTCGTCTCCTGGGGTTTTTGTCTCAATATGGAAGCACAAAATGCATTTGAAATGGAAAAAAGTTTCCAAAGCAGTTGGTAGTCTAACGCAAGGCGGGGGAAAGAGAGAGAGAGAGACAATCTCTGTTAACAGCCGTAAGGCCTAGACATACAGACAGACATAGACAGATTTACCACATTGGCACTAATACTTTCAATCTTTTTTACAAAAAGAAAATATTGCCAAGATGCTAATGTATACACATGGTAGCAATATGTTCATGAGGAAGTGTAGTTAAGTTAATTACTGGAGCTGGGCTGTATGGACTCTGTGTTACACAGATGGACTGTATGATACACAGGCACTTTTAAAGTATGCAGATCCCTCCTGAAGTGGCACAGCTTAATGACTCACTTGGATTAAAGCTGCTACAACCTATTGTCCCAATAATCCAGGATTTAAGCATGCTGTAATTGTATGTATCATGCATGAAAGAGCAATTTGTAGCTGTGGAAAGTTTAACACTGCTCCTAGCTTCTTGGCTTTCTGTTTTCTTTATACCCAAGAGCCAAAGTTTGCGTCTCAGCTGTGTTTGTCACACACAAAGGCTGATTCCTCTCCTTACTCTTAATATTGCGAACTAGAGGTAACGCCACCAAAGTACATGAAAGGGGAGCCATCTTGGGTCTCTTCAGCAATAAGATACTGCTTGTCAGCAGGGTCTGCTTAGTGTCTTGCACTGCAGGTTTCCACACATGAGCCTTGCTTGTTTTTATTCTCTGTCATAGAATGATTTGGGATAATAGGCAGACCCCATCTGTTCCCATTTTAGGATGCTTTGCTTTCTTATTCAAAGTCTGCCCATAAATAAACACACAGAGAAAAAATACTGGAGTGTGAAGCACACACCAGGGGGTTAGCACACAAGGTCCTGCTTCATGTCTACTAGCACTGATGTGCTCAGCTATCGCAGCATATATTGTACCTGACATCCAACACCACCTCTGCCACTCCTTCAGGCCTGAATTTGAGTGTTACTAGAAAGGGCTGAGTGAATGGAAGACTAACCTTCTCCAGGAGCTCCTCACTTCGTCTTGGGTTAAATCAGGGCATCTCCATAGCTGCCTAATTTTGCTGTGCCAAGTTCATACTGAGAGTCTGTGTGGGTTGTGCACAGACTGTGGAGGTGATGTGTGGAGTGAGAGGGTGTGTTATGCATCTCTGGCACACACTGGTGGGAAAATAGAACTGCTTCCGCAGCACTTGAGGGAAGACACTGCTTCATCCTCATTTTTGGCTGTGGTAGGGTGCGGAAAGGACTTTCTGAGGTAAGAGAGAGTCCTCCACAGCGCAGCTGTCTTTGAAAGTGGTTTTATCAAGGCGGGGGACATGGCATAACTCAGAAGATGTATTTGCAGTTGGCTGCATTCCTGTAGCATTTCCTTTACTCCACTGTGAATTTTGCCTTGTGGCATTTTAGGTTTTTCCTTATCCTGAGCTGCAGCGGATTATTGCAAAGAAGCTGCCTGACATGGCTTCTGTTGCAGCTAGACTTCTCCTATCAGATTAGCATTCCCTGTAAGCACCATGGAATGGGAGACTGTGAACCCAGTCCGGTGTGAGTGATTGTACATCGGTATTACCTAATTCTCATAGTATTAAGGTAATTAGGAAACATGAGACTTCACAAAAATAGACAGCTCATTGTACTGAGAGTATCAAAGGCATTTCTTCTCCCATGTCGATTTGAACAGTGCTCTTGGCTACTACATTACAGTAATCAGCTTAGCTAAATTTGTTTTGCATGTCTGATGTTAATGAATGACTGTTTGCTATTCTTTTAGGTTGAAATCCACCACATCTGCATAAAATGGGGAAGTTAGTAGCCAGACTCCAGAAGTTGCAAGGCAGAGGGGTGCCAAGGAGTTAAAGTTCACACTCCCAAGTGTGGGGCTGTAGGAGAGCACTCCAGTGCGTGTCACTCTGAGCTAGTGCAGATGCATGTCTATTGCATCCACATGTGAAGACCTTCAGGATCTGCACAAATGTGGATTATGGCCCTGTTGAACTTCAGAAATGGTTCCTTTCTGGTTGTGGCAACTGTTGGAGATGTAGGGGTTGTGTGTTACGGTGCCTACGTGAATGTGCCATTTGTTCCTCTACCCTTTCCCTCTGCTCCAGTGTGGGTCTGACTGTATGTGGGGCTTTGGCTGTCATCACTTTCTGACACTTTCCAAGTGTGGTAAAATGAAGGAATGATGGAAAAGTGAAATCTCTGGTTATAAACACACTTCAGCTAGATTGAGACAGTTCACACAAGATGGAATTGTAGGCAGGATTTTTTCAGATGCTTTTCTAGTTGATCCAATTTATAATCTGTCCCTGCAAACATGCCGTTTCTAATGGGTTCCATATGCCTCTAAGCCTTCCTGTTATTTCCTACTTTAAGGATTGCTCTGTTCAGCAAGAAGTCTGCCACTCTGCAGCTTGTCTAAGGGTTTGTTTTTTTTTAAACCCAAACAAAAACTGGAAGAGGGCCTAGGATTGGATGCCACTTTTACAGTCATTCTTCACAGCTAACCTCAACCTCCATTCTTATGTTGCTGGTGGCAACACAGAGTCTGTTTAAAGCACATATGTTAATGCAAACGAGGGAGGGTTGAAGTGTTTTGGCAGACAAAAGTGGCCACAGTAATAGCGAGCTTATAAGGACCTCAAGTTGTCCGTCCACTTGCTGGTGCTACTATAGTGCTTATTGTTGTCTTCATCCATAATTACTTTTTTTACACTGAGTCTCTAAACTGCTATCATGCCGAATTATTTCTTCCTGGTTCCAGAGAATGATTCTGTAAATACTCCTCTCAGCCATTTTTTTTATGGTCTGTGAGTATGGAGGGGTTTTGAAAACTCATTGCTACTTCACTGCCAGCACATTTCCTCATCTATTCCCTATTTTGCTGCTTCCTCCTCCCTATTTTAATCCTCCATTAACATCATCAGGCACAGATGAAGGATGCCAAGGTCACTCCTGTGCCAGCAAGCTTTTGTAACTATAGACAGTCATGTCTTAACACTGGATACACCAATTCTGGTTTTCCTCAAGAGGAGATTACCAGGAAAAATATCACTGCCAACTAAGCTCCTGAATCCCTATGATTTTGCAGCTGAAATTAGGGAATTCTGCAAAGCCGAACACCTTGGCCAAAGTCCTCTCTCTTCTGTGCCATTTTCAGTGTCTTATGAAAGAAGATTCCCTAGTGAATGATCTTCTAAATTCCTAATTAGTGTCTGAAGTAGCTGCATAAGGCAGAAAAGCCAGGGAGCTGAACTGTCTTTGGCAATGTCTTCCCATCTCATGTGACCTCTCTTCCTCAGTTCTCTCACCTAATACTGTTTAAAAGACACACCTCTACTTAAGGCACCCATGTAGGCTTATGATAGGAAAAATAATTTATTATGTTGACATATGAGTTACTGTTTTAAATTTGTATTAGACCAGCTGCTACAGCTTGTAAAGTGCCACACTAGGTGTTTTACAAAGAAATTGTGAGAGAGATTCCCTGCCAACATAGAGTTTCTGACCCAGATAGACAAGATAGACCAAAAGTGAGAAGGAAAATGTCACCTTTATTTTGTGTCTGTGGAAACTGAAGCCCTGAGAGATAGTTTCTTCAAGGTCATAGGCAGCCTTGGTGAGAGATGCATGGTTTGAATCCCCACCTCCTGAGTCCTGGGACAATACCCAGACATTATTAATTAGACAAACATTTCTGCTAAAATATTCTGAGTTCCTCAAATTAAACTCCTTACAGAAAGCAGAAGCCTGAATAGGAGTTGGCTTTTTTAAGTGACTTGCAAACTCAGAACAAGACAGATATGAAGGAGCCTTTAAAAGAGTGAAGTTAGTCTCCTGAGGATGATAGTTTTTAATTAAGATAGGGCAATCCTGATTGGCTTCAGTGGACCCAGTGTCTTTACTGTATTTGCAGTTTGTACATTCTGAAATAACCAAGTTGTACAAGCTTATTGCTGTCCAGAGCTGGGTGGGCTTGCTGTCTGTGAAAGTTCAGTGTCTAGCAGCTGGGACATTAATGAGAAATAGAAGAAATGCAATTTTACCCTCTTAAAGAATCCCCCCACCCACCCCAAGCCCAAGAATGTTAGCATGAGATGTGGTTTGGTTTGGCTGAAACATGACAAAGAGGAATCTAAGCTTCCATGAGCTACCTGTGAAAGTACTGTCCCCAGGTGCATAGAATGTAAGCCTGTCACTTTTCTTTGACTGATTTGTATTCAGAGGGGACAGTAAAGAAACTTAATTGTATATTTTGTTACACAAATAGCAGTTAGCTTTTCCAGACCACAGAACTATCCAGCTGTTGTGAATTGGGTGAGAGGGGAACAATTCTTGTAAAAGGTCCCCAGAGATTCATATTTGTAAATTCCATCTAATAGCTATTTAATATCAACAAGAATGTCAGTATCAACAAGTGACAAATTAGTACTGGAATATAATGTGTTAAATCTTGCATAGCCATCACCGATTAATGAGGACTGACCTTTGCAGCTATATATACAGTCAGTTTATTAAAGCAGGGACAGAGCAATCTCTAGGCCTTTGGTCAATCTAGGTTGCTCGGGGCTGAGGAATTTCCATTTAAAATATCTCTTCAGGTAATAAAGACTGATTCAATAGAGATCAGCTAATAAAGAAAGTGCTGGAAGCTACTATTAAATTCTAGCTTCTGTCAGCTTAACAGCAAAAACTTTTAATGAGGAAACCATTAAAGTTGACCTAATGAATCAGAAATGCTTTTCCTTGCTGGCTAATTATAGAGTGCCTAGAATATCTTTCGACATATGTAATTTGGAAAATATGGATCTATTGAGTCCCCTCACTCTCAAAGGAAAACTGTTGCATAGCATAAAATTGGGAAATACTCTCCTGGAAGGATGTAAGGTTTTATCTGAATTCATGAAGAAGTCTCTGTGGTCAAGGGATCTGGATGCAGAGGGCATGCAAATGGATTAAGTTAGTGGTTGATATGTATAAATTGGATTGTGTAAAGTGCTGTGTTGTGGAGGAACATAGTAGGACACATGATGGATAAGAATGATTCCTGAATGCATGTGATCTGGAAAAGGGCATTATCATAATATCCTAGTCAGTAAAGAAGAAAGTATATCAAGATATCCTGTTTACAACTGCAATATGAGATGAGGCATCAACTACCTAAAAGGAAGTTGTAGCAAGGCTGATATTGGTCTCTTCTCCCAAATTACTGATGACAGAACAAGAGGAAATGGCTTCAAGTTGTGTCAAGGGAAGTTTAGATTAGATATTAGGAAGAAATTCTTTACTGAGAGAGTGGTTAGGCACTGGAACAGACTGCCCAGTGGGTCACCATCCCTGGAGGAGTTTAAAAAATTAGTGGATGTAGCACTTGAGACTATGGTCTAGTGGTTAGGGAGATGTTGGGATGAAGGTTGGACTTGATGATCCTGGTGGTCCTTTCCAACCATTATGATTCTATGATCAAAGGATGTCACTGAAGATAATGTTTGCTATTTGCTTAAAGGTCCTCTATTAGCAATTCTGGCAGTGACACTTTTAATTTTTTTTTTTTTTTTGTGACCTAGGGAAAGTTCATTGATATTACGGTAACATCCAAAAATCTAAGCCTTGATCTGTTTGGGCAGTGAAGGAACCCAGCTAAGAAATAGTTTCCACTAGTGTTGTCTCTTGTTCTTCTCTCCACAAAATCTTAATTTCTAAATAGATGGGATAGATAAAAGAAGGAAACTATGCCTGTTTGGTAGACATGATGAAATAGAGAGAAATGGAATAGTTTATCAAAAGTTGCAATGAAAATTTGCTGGGAACAGAACAGAGTTTTTTGGAAGCCTTAATTCAGAAATTGAACTTCAGCCCCGGTCTGTGTGTGGGGGATGATTTATTATTGTTATAATCTGTTTCTATTTTAATATGAAACTTCCTGTGTTACTAGGTCCAATCTGGGCTTTTTCTTTCAATTCCTAGTCTATGGAGCTCTGAAACACAGAAGGCATTTTTTCCAGGATATTCAAGGTCTTAAAGAACCCTGAAAGAGAAATGTAAAGTGTTTGGGTTTTTTATGTGATATGTCAAAATGTGGTGCACAGTGAAAATTACAACCCAGTCTTATGGAGGTTGGCAGTTTAAGATGAAACACACATGTGCAACATACTATAAATAGAGACCCCTCTGTCTGTGGCTTGCACAACACTAAACTCCTTCCCTCTGTGATTAAGAAACAAAACCTTAAGTTAAAAAGCGAAAGATGCACAAGTCATGGATACAAACCAAGTGAGATGAGATGGAAAGGGCACTACAGTTTTAAACTAGCAAAATACAAAAACTTGTTTGGAAGAGAAGCCTCCAGTTTTCAATGCAACACTATACTCAGATTTGAAGATCTTTAAAACCTTTATTTAAGAGAATATGAAGTAATTTCTTGCTTGATTTTTGGTAGATTACTCTGGTTTATAAAGCTTAATGGGAGCTCCTCCTAATGGGAGGTAGGAATTATTCTCTATTCTCTATTAAAGAAACAGTTTTACTCTGTGGGGTTTTTTTTGTTTGTTTGTTTTGTAGAATTTGAGATACATCTGAAGATTTTATTTCAAATTTCTTCAAAGTTAGTATCAAGCTAAGCTAAACAGTACTGCTGTATGTTCCAGCAAACTCCTGAAGGAGTGATGATGTTGGAGGTTGAGTAAGATGAGTGAGTTCTTCAGAGCAACCGCATCTTCTGTAGAAGTGAGTGGTACTATACCATGCACCGATTCTAGTCTTCTGTTGATGCTGGAGTTGCCCTGGGGATGCAAGGTTCTGTGGCATGTCTCCCAGAGGGGCTCACTGTATCCCACAAATGTCCCAAGGAGGTCATCTCGCGTAGGTGATGGCTGGAGGTGGAGAGCTAACCAGTTTCACTGCACATCTCAGACTTGTGGTGTGGCAAGCTATTGCCATGGGCAGTGCTGTAAGTGGAAGCAACTTTTGTGTAAGTTTAAAGTTAAATGGTTATACTGTAAGCTGGTTTGGTCACACCATACTGTGTTGTGGGCTGATAATGCCTAGTGTTGGCTGTAGCACAACTGATCTTGCAGCCTTATAAATTTAGCCATTTACATAGGTTCAGGTCCTCTGCCCCATCATAACACAGTGGTTCATTTTACTAGCTTCCCTAGGGGACAGCCAGTTTCCAAACAGTGAGTATTTGCCCATGTTTAGTCAGGTCCTGGTCTTCTTTGTGGGACTGGCATTTGTAAATCAGATACTCTTTCATATGCCCAGCCTGCAAACACTGGAACTTATGCTGTTGATGCTAAACTGCATCTAGGGAGCTGATGAGCCTCATTAAGACCTTTCGACATGTGCTTAATGCCTGCGACACTGCAGCTTCTCTACTGCTCCAGCAGATGTTTAGATCCTAAGATCCCCAGCTGATGTTATTTATTGATAACTGTAGCTACCAGACTCGGGGAACAGGCTGTTCTCTGTGGGGTATGCATGAGATGTGACCCTCGCTGTGGGAGGGATGGGAAGTGGAGCTGACTGTGTCTGTCTTGCATCCTGTACATGAGACTTGACAGGCCAGACTTTGTACCAGCCTTTGGAAGACCCTCTTGGCAAGTATATTTGAAGGGAGCCATGATGGAAGGCAAAGAGGTTCCGTCTTTGCTTTAAGGCAGGAGCCAATGCCAAGTCACTAAGGTGACAGTCTTTTGTCTTTTTCTCGAGACACTTGTCATTACAGTGGTAAAGATCCAGCTGTACTTAATATTTTCTTCATGCTTGCAAATGGCATGTATCCAATACAAATAATTGCTTTGTCCTCCTCTTTTAGTAATTTGAATGATTGAAACTTGCGATGCTCCTCCTTTTTCTCAGTGTTTTGATTACGTGTTCCCTGAGCTTCTTTGTCAGGAACTATGTTTCCTAATTGCATAATTCTTTTATTAGCTCTAAATATAACAAGGATTCACAATAGTATCCCAGATTCTTTCATGTGGGGTTCAACTCTGAGGCAAATCTGCAGTATGCTATTTTAGAAGCAACTTTTGTCTAGTCTTCCTGTGTGTTGTTTGAATTTCAAGTGAATACATAATTGCATGTAGAACTATTAGGAAGATTTATGGTTCTGTGTATTTCCTGTGTATTTAACATCCCAGAATTTTGCACTGGGCCTTCTGGTACTGTTTATTTACTTAGGGTTGGTTTTAGGCTGTAGGCATTAATAATTTTATGACTGAGCATTCCTAACGGATGGGTTTACGGGCTGTAACAGCCACCAAAGAGCAGTGTTGGGGACCAAAATGAAACCATATATAATACAAATAGTTGTGTGCAGGCTTGCTGTAGGTCACAGAAATACCTCATTTATTGAATATTCTTCTGTAAAGGAGGGTTAGAAACACCAGCTAAGCTAAGAATGGAGCCAAAAGGACTCCCTCTGCATAATATTAGTGGTGTATTATTGTGACTGAGACAAATGCGTAATTGGTACCAGTCAAAGGGGCCCTCCTTCCTCTCCCTCCTTCCTTTGAGTGTCTCACCAGAAAAGGCCTATAGATTCATTGCTGGTTTTAAATTAGTGTGTGTGTTTGCAAACAGTATATGGTCTGTTACCCTTGAAATTAGAGCAGCTCATTGGCTTTCAGAGGACTGTGCAGAGAAGAGTGGAGCATGTGTAACAGAACGTGGTGTGACCTATTTGTTGTGGAAGTAAATGGGAAGAGTGGTACTACACTGTTCTATGCCCTGTAAATCTGCAGGCAGTACATTGCGGCCGCTGGTAGGTAGTATTTTCTTGTATCTGTTCTGTGTTAATGGTTTTCGAGATGTGAGGGAAGAATCCAAGTCTGCAGGCCAGTGAAAGCTGTGTGAGACACAGATTCATCAACCTTTTTTTTTTTTGATAATTATTTTAAGAGAAATCTTATGCATATTGACATGAAAGAAGTTTATGTATATATGCATGAAAGAAGCACATTATAGGCTTGTAATCTAGAAACCCTTTTGGGCATATGCCCAGCTCTTCTGGTGGAACTCAAAAGTCTTGTGACTCATTGGCAGCCTCTGATACTCCAAATCAGGTACTTATCATCAATCCCACAGAAGGAGTGCCAAGGTTTACTTTATCTTGACAAGACTGGATTACATTCAGCTGCATCTCAGTAACTTACAGAAACTACGGATATGTCCTGCATAAATGGAGATATAACAATTTGTAGCATGATTAAGAGATCTCAAACTTTTGCCTACCCTTGCAATGACTGCAGAGGCTGCAGGAGGCAGGAGGAGAGAAACCACAGGGTCTCCTAGATAACTTGACTGGTTTAGTAATCTTGGTATAAATTTATCATCTGTTTGTGCTTTTCAAAATACTCCAGGCAGAGAGAAAAAGAGGGGAAGGGAAGATATAAAATGCTATATGATTTCTTGAGGTTTAACTTTTCTGAGACGGTCTATAAGCAATGCAATGAGGGTGACTTGTAAAGATGTTTTGCAGCATGATCAGGAAAAAAATAAAGACCCATGATGCTAATCTTTTAGAAGAAAGTCTTCTTGTACTAAAACCAGTGATAATCTTCATAGATTTCAAATTGTACAGCCTTTGAAAAATGTGTGTTTCTTGTTTAATCTTTTGGGAACACCTTGGACCAAGGGAGCATCAATTCACTGAGTAGTTCTTACTGATCAGAACACCTGTGTAAATTCAGTGTAAGGGAGCAGGACATTAACCTCCTTTCATGTATATGACCCGATGAGATGGATAGAGCAGTCTGATGGTGTATTTCAAACTGCCATACATTTGAAATAGCTTGAGTTCTGCTTATGCTGTATGAAAAAAAATTTGAAGAATAAAGAGAATTTTTTTCTTTTTTCATTTAAGTGGCATAAAATAAACCTCAGCATTAAGATTAAGCCTTAGTAGTGGATGTCATTATGTATAGAAATGCACATGTAAGGAAGTGTTTAATAATCTGCCATCAGTACAGGGGCTGAATTTAGCTGTTTTGTATTTCACTATAAACCATACTAGTTTAGAGAACTAGTACTTCCTCCTTTATCTGATGACTTGACCTCTTCCAAATCATTCCAAAAGATGTCTTTCCCCTGCAATAACTTGATTTTAAAATGTCACTCATTATAAAGGAGATTCAGATCAAATTCCTGTATAGTGGGTCTTCTGTGCTGTCTGAAACTTTAAGTGCTGATTATGTCAGAAGACTGGAAGCTGATTTCTGTGCAGATGTCAACAGAAGCCTAATCATTGCCCTACAGTAGGATTTGAAAGACTGGTACACTTTACATCATATCCTTTTATGCTTGCTCAGAACCAGAGGAATTATTAGCAGTTTCTTGTTGTCTATAATGAAATCTGTGCCCGAATGTGCTACTAGACAAACAAAGCCTCAAAATACTTGTCTGGAGATCATGAATGCAGCAGCTGTAAGGAGACCCTGGTGATGATGGCATATGCAAATTTGTAATGTGTAGAGTGATTTTGTGCTGGTGAAGATGTGGAGGTGGCAGTGTTGTTGATCTCTTAAACTGGCAAGGGAAGCTGCTTGGTGGCAATACTATGGAGCAGTTTCTTCTAAAAACCATTCTCTGGTTGTCCTGGTAAACATGATGTGATATTTGTGCAAAGAGGGGTGCTGCACAATTTACTACTAGATAATTCCCTGCATGAAGTAAACAATCCTCTGTCCTTCCCTTAACGTCAAGTGAGCTGATGGGAAGACAACATACACAGGTTTGCATTTTGGTGTTGCTGGGAGCACTTACCAGTCTTTCTACCTGGTTCCCCCCAGTACTTTGGGGTATCTTAAAGGTGGTCAGCTATTTCATGAGAGGTTTCATCTTGCCATGAAAGCAAGCCATTGAAGTTTTAAGCTTTTACTTGCTTTCCTTTTAAAGTTTTCAGTGACCTTCAAGGAAAACATCCAACATTTATAAATTAGATACTTGTTAATTTATGGTTGAACACTACTTGCTTTTGAATCCTCTCTGTATTTTCTCTTGCTAGCAAGTAATAGCAGAGTTGCCAAATACAGAACATTGGCAATCCTGAGGTGTGAGCTCGCGTGGATGTTTGTATCAAACAGCCCTGTGATCATTTGGGATAAAAGCTAATAGGACTGTTTTCTTTGGGGCTCATTTCCATGTTGCATATTAGTTTCTGCAGACTCTGATGGACTCTTATGAAGTATCTGGAAGTGTATGTTATTAAGCCTCCCATCCCCTTCTAATCTGCCTCTAGCAAGAGCCTTTTCCAGCAGTTGTTATCTGTAGGTAACTTGTTGCATGCTCTGGGTGTTGGATGATATGGTCCAGTTTGCCTCTTTCCTAGGTTAGATACCCAGAAGCCACTTTTATATTTCTTTTTTTTTCAGCCTGTTGCTGTGTGGTCTTTTTGAATAACCTTACATGTGAATTAAAAAGAGGGAGGGAGAGGGGATGCTTACAAGAAGGAAACATTTTGCTGACGTTTGCAGGGTAAATGTAAACATGAATAGTAGTGCTATGTGTACGCCTTTCTAGTACAAACAGCTCAACTTGCAGCATGACAGTTAGCATGAATATAAAATATTAATACCCTGCTCAAGTATGCAATAGTGATCTGAAAGAACATCACTCTTTCACGAGCTTTCCAGTTTATTATTCATGCTCTGTGCAGTTGATATCTTTAGATGGTTGTTTTTAATGTGCACTTTATATACTTCAAAATGTCTTATTTACACTTAATTTTTGTGAAACTTGCATCAAAAAATGGTGCTAATTCTCACTTTGTATGCTGTGCAAGAGAGTTCAAAAGTCCAGCCCTCTCTTTTGGGATACTTGGACCTTGGTTTAGATTAAGCTTTTTTTTTTTTTTTTTTTTTTTAAACTTCTACCTGCTAAGGTGTTCTTGAGTGACCTTAATGGAAACTCTTAATGAGGTGGCAATGTTGTGATGTTATGGGCATTGCTAGTGTTATGTTTATTGCTCTTGTTTCCATTTTCACACAATTACCTGGGATTTTTCATGTGCAAAGCAGACCAGAACCTGAGCTAGGGTAAGGCTGCACATGTCCAATGAGTTGATACTGCTCTAATAACCGCTGTTTGGCTGCCTGGGGCAAGATAACAAATTTTAATCCGGTTTAACTATGGAAATGAGGTATCTGAAATCACCCTGTGAATATAAATGCATATTCCCCTATTTTCCTATAAAAGTTTGAATCTGTTGTATAATTTCAACAAAATGTAACAGGATAATAGGAAGCTGCAAATCACTGAATTCTTATGAAAATCAAGTACAATTTTTTACTTCCCAAATCATTACTTCAGTTTGCCACCAACTAAGAGGTGGTAGATCATTTGCTCTGTCCAGTCACTAACTGCTGGTGCCTGGCTGACCACTTGGGAGACACACAATGCTTAGAATCCTGGTCTGGGAGTGTATGTATAGTTTGAGGCAAACAGCAACTCAAACCATTGCCCAAGGGGGAAGTTAAATAAAAATAAGCTTCTGGTGGCAAATGGAAGTGATGGGGTCCTGGACAGTAATCTTAGTTAAATTAATTTAAAATTATTAGGCATCCATGAGTAAGAAATGTATTTAAAATAAAGCGTCATTCATTTCAGTGTTCATGGGACTGTTATTGCCATCCTTTTTGCCTTCTCCACATCCTGTCTTTATCTTCCAATGACTTTGTGGTCAGGAATGTGTGTAATCTTAAAAAGCCTGATCCAGGCCAAATCAAATGCAGACTCCACACTAATGTCTAAAATGTCGTGATTCTGTCACTTGTCTTTCAGTATGTTTGCAAAAGGCTTCACTCAGTGGGGCTCGGATTTTTGATTCAGGCTTGTATGTACATGATTAATGGACATTATTTTTCACTACTGTAATATAGAAAAAAACTTTCAAAGCGGAGGATTAAAGTTAGTTGCCCTGTCTAAACAGACAAAATTACAAAGAACAGCTTCACTTTCAGAGATGATTGGTACCCTTATGTTCTAGTGGTGTCAGATCTATAAAAACAAAACACTTCTCAGAGGCTGAAATATGGATTTGTCACTGAGCTGAGATTCCTTCAAGATAGGAGTCAAAATTTTAGCCGTGGTTTTTTCTCCACATACTTTTCATGCCCAGTTGTTTGCATAATAACCAGACAGAAATCAATGTTGAACTTTCAATATTTTCCAAGATGAATTTTAATACATATTCATTCTTTAATAATCTTTATTCAATGTTAAATCCTTTTTGCCATTTGCATCCAACAATAAGCAATATTTGTTAATGATCTTTCACATGCGAATAGGAATAGGAAGTTATTGTGACAAAGAAATTGTAACGTGTAATTGTGCGATTTAAACTACTCTCTTGCAGTTCTACAGATCAAATTTCTGTGTAAAGCAAGTTTATTTAAAAATAAGTGGTTATTTTTAAAAAAATTTAATATTTCAAAATAATAAGTATAAAAGACAAATTGATTCCTTTTTATTGTCTGTTAGATGAAAACACTACGTGAAAAACTGGATGCCAAAGCAACCTTATGCCCTCAAAAAACCCCTGATATGTCAGATGGCTCTGAAACTCGGTTAGTCATCCACCAGTGACATTTCATAACTTTATGCCTGGATTCCTCAATGTTAGCGAAGTACAAGGTCTAGTGTTCAAGGTGTCTAGGTAATGATAAAGAAAACTATCTACATTTTGTGGAAAGAAAGTTCATACCTTCTGATTCGCAAAGGACACTATGCAGAGGTAGAGGATTATTCCATCAATAGAAATCTAGGACCCATCTAAACAAAAGAGAATAAGGAAAGACAGAAGGCATCTATGCAGTGAGAATACTAGAGAGAAAAGATTTAGAAATAGCCCTAGAATTAAATGTATACTTGGCATTGTTTCAGGAAGGATGACACTACTGACCATGGATTCAAAGGCAAGTAAACAAGAATGTGGACATGTGTCTGTATCAAAGACAATTGCAGGGTTTAATATGCTCAAATCTAAGGGCACAGATAATATCAACCTCAGCCTTTAGGAGAGATTTCTTTACAAATTGGAAATTTTGGCAGTGAGAATTTCTCTTGAAGCCATCTATGAGTGAGAAGATAAATATCAAATTTGATACATATACTGAAGAAATGGTGGCAGATTATACCATACTAGAAGTTGAAGGCAAAAATATTTGAATACCTGAAGGTAAATAGGAAAAGACATAAAATATATCATTCATTTATCAAAGATAGATTTTTTACTAGACTAACATAACAGTGTTTCTTGGCTAAAAATACAATTTCTTGATAAAGACAATGTGATATTTTTCACTGTAACATTCAGTACCACATGGCAACCACTACTTAGATTGGAGCAGATGATATTAAGAGCAAAAACATGTGTAAAGGAGATGAACTTAATCTGGAATAGCTGCCAGGAAGGACCACTAGGTTGTTCAAGTGGGATGAAGCATTTCTTTTACTCAAGGAGCATTGTTTTGCCTACCAACAAGGATCTGGCTTAATAGGCATTTGAAATCTATGATAACATCAGGACACGGAACATAGAAGGGAGAAGAACATTTTAGGGTGGAAAGTAGGTCTCTAACAATCAAAATTGGTGGAGTCACCATCCCTGGAGGTATTTAAAAGACATGTAGAAGTGGCACTTAAGGAAGGACATGGTTTAGTGATGATCTGGCTGTGCTGGGTCAATGGTTGGACTTGATCTTGAAGGTCTCTTCCAATCAGAATGATGCTAAGATTCCAAAATAGTGTGGTTCTGGATCACTCTGCTGAACAGAGAAGCAAGGGAAGAAAAGATTTTATCCTTTTAAAATGGAGGAAAATGATATTATTTCCATATTAGAATCTATTTTCCCTTAGTGAAGTTGTACTCTTGCTTCTTGCAGCTAGGAAGAGACTGAGGATATGTTCCAGGGCTCTTACTCAGTAAATTAAGCAGCTTCATAAAGCATTTTTTTTCTGATATAAGGCAGTTCTCTGTGGGAAAACTTGTTGAGTCCTGAGAAGAAACTGAGACCTGCATGAGTCCTTGGTGGACAGGTTTGGTGGTCATTATTTTCTTTTGGAAAGTAACAGTACTGTAAAATGTCTTGTTTCTGCAAAACTTTAATCAGGATAGTTTCTTGAGTCTAGATTAGCTCTTAGCTCAAACAGAAATGGAAAAACACTGCCAGTGAATAACAAGCATGAGGGTTTTTCATGATTTAAGTGACTGTATTGGTCTCAGGCAGGTGGTTCTACACTTCTCTTGTGGCATGCAATATTTTTAAAATAATAAAGAGCATGCACTGCATGAAGCTACACTTGCAAGTATTAACATTTTTGTGTTTATTTTTTTCAACACTATTTTAAAAAGAAATACATACATGTTAAACGGTGTTATGTTTAGCTTAGTACTTTTACACTTTTGTTAGTACAGTGTTATATACCATGGTGAATGTTACTTTGTAAGCTTATTCTCTTGACACTTTTATTGACTGGCTTTATGAGAATTTGTTGTGGTTTTTTCTTTCTTTTTTTGTCTTGTGTTTTAAAAATTGCCTATTCCAGTTAAATTTTCAGTTAGTGCTCTTATTTGTCATCTGGAAAGAATTTCAGCAAAAGTTGGTCAAACCACCTCAAATTAAATACATGATAGTTGACATTAACTGAATAACCCTTGTTTTACTCACCTGCTTATGTCACTGAAAATGACAAAATGGACCACTTTTGTGTAAACTACCATTTAAGTAGGCTTGGATGATGATAGAAACTTCAGTATTAGCTTCATTTCACCTTAAACAGCTCCCATACTCACCACCATTCGGCACTTTCCTGTGGGTTTATGTGAGCTGCTTATTGTAATGTCCAATATCTTGCTATTTCAAGAAATAATCCTGCACTAAAGCAAAGCTGAGGAGTTGGCGTGCAATACAGATCTCTGTCTCGGTGTCAAGGTTTAGGTTCAATCCACCAGACCTCCAACAGACGCTCTCTGTTAACCCTTGTTTCTCCCAAAATAGAGGAAGAGAAAGAGGATAAGGGAGAGAGACTTATGGCCCCCTCCCCTCCCAAATGGGAGAGGAAGGGAATG
>JAVSBS010017162.1:88325-128906 GCA_033124195.1 Coracias cyanogaster
TTATGTTGCTGCCCATTAATTTATTTGAAGAAAAACAAAGCAGAAGTTTTGGTATACGTAGCTCTTCTTTCACACATGTTTTTTGACTCAATAATGTCTTGTGTTAATGAAATACTAGTAATAAAAGTGAAAGAATTCTGACTGATAAAAAGGTGACCTGCTTGCTGCTAGTAACTAAAGATTTAGTACTTTACTCCATTCACTTCAAAGCAGCTGTTTTCCATTTACAACCTTGAAATCTCAAAAAGTTATCCTTATGGAGACCTACATACTTTCATAGAGAGGTAACAGTAGTACATACATGCTTATTTACATTGCACCAAGATAGGTTACATTATATGGCATACTATTCTAGAGCTGTCAAAGAGTCAAATTCTGCTGTCCTTTATCATTTTGTTTACATCAGAGTGTCTGCAGGTGACTGGAGATGTCATCCCACTGAAAATCAGACAGCTGAGCCAGGAGTAAAATCTTTCTCCTGGAGAAAAAGATTGCTGTAACCTTTCAGACCGGGGCATACAGTTGTCTTCAGTCTTTGAAAGCCACCTTGCTGCATGTTAACCTGTTGATTGCTATGCTTGAGGTTGCTCTGCACGTACTGCTGTTTGGGACTGGCAGTCACACAGCAAAAGAAAAAGTTCTGTCAAACCACTGACCACAGTGAGAACTGTGTGTGAGTCACTCCACGCTCGTGCTCATAGCATCCTTTATTTTTTTTCCCCCCCATGCTGTAACATTGTGTGCTATGGATGTCACAGGAAATGCTAAAATCACATCTTCTGATCTGAGCCTTTCTTCAGTCCTTCCTATATGAAAAGCCATATGTCTCTGTCTGTGGAAGTGTCACATTTCACCCTGCTGATCCAGTCTGAACATTTGGCCCAACGCTTTTACACAAATACATTTTCTCTGCCCAGATCCTTATTTGTATCATGGTCTGTTCCTGTTAAAGATGAATGAAAACTTGTCAACAAATAATCTATCCAGTAAATTAGAATCTGATCCAAAACCTCATTGACGTCAACAGAAAGACTTTTACTGACTTCAGTGGTCCTACAGTGTCCTTTTAATGCTTCCTCAATGTATTTAAATATATCCATTTTAGAATGAAAATATTCTTCCTAGCTATTTTTTTTTTTTTAAGTCTGAGGAAATACTGAGCAAGTGAAAATAGAATTGTGCAGGTAGGTGCTGTCCTGGAAATGCAGCTGTGTCTGTTATTGTGAATACCTATAGGTGTAACTTTAAATATCCTGAACTCAGACCAGTGGCACTGTGGTGGGCTGAAAACTCCCTTGCTTCTCCTCCATGGTTTGTACCGTGTACCTGGAGCCACATGTGGCAGTGCTGCACCCCTTGCCAGTAAATGGGGCAAATGTTTAAAAACAGACAAGCCCTTTTTTCTTTCCCAGAATGTAGCTTTCTCTGGTGGATCTTGTGGATCTGTGTTAGCAAGGTAATGTTTATAGTACTTCCTAAAGAGGAAGTTTATCTTACAGGATATTAAATAATAAAGGAGGTGAAAAAAGTTTGCAAGTGATATTGTTCTGTGAAATAAGCAAGCAGGCAAATCCTGGTGTGTAACTTCAGGATTTAGTTTGATCACATCTAAACATAAATAAGTGCTTTGTTTAAAACAGAGAGAAAGGCTCAGACAATGAGTGCTCAGTTGATGTGTCGTTGGTGAAACTTTTGTCTTGGAGCAGAATCTACATGAACCAAGCAATGGGAGAAGCACCGACTCTCCTCCCTTCAGTGTATGTGTAAAATTAATGCTCTGGGACGGGATAGATGCCACAGAAAGGCCTAAGGAAATCTTACTGCCAGAACTGCACAGATGGTGAGGGAAAACAAATCTTTTTGGGTAAGGAAGAGTTTTAGAAATCCACACAAACCTGATGAGCCTTGGACTTCTTGGATTGATGGTCTTGATATTTTAGTGTGGTGAAAGGGAGAAAAGATGAACATTGCACTTTCCCCAGACAATGTATTGCACTTGAAGTTGTGTAGTTCTTTTTAGAAAGATTCAAGAGACATGGGGAAACTGTATGGCCTGAAAGCCAGATGTAATTGAATAAAGATGGAAAGAGGTTATCACAACAATTTGAGGCTGTAGGATTTCAAAACCCAGTATAAAGCAATTCATTCACTACACCAAAATCTCTTACATGTTTTTGTCAGACTCCTTTCTGAACCATCATTGCACAGTACTGTCTCACGAGATGAGACTCAATGTGAAGACCTTGTTTGGGACAGATCTTTTTCTGTTGTAAGGAGGATGCGGTTCTTTAGATGGAGTTAAGGTCAGTTGTAATAAAGAAGGATCAGGCCTGGCACATAACACACACAGAAATGTGTTATGAACAATTAATAAGAAGAGCTATGACTCTGCTAAGTTTTCAGTTTCTTGTTATTAGTTTGTTTGGATTTTTTTTGAGTACATTACTGCTTCCTCAACCCAGACTGCAATGCTGAAACCTTTTGTCACGTGCTACCTGCTGTATTTTTAAGAAGATGAAGGGTTTTTTTTTTTCTCAATAGGTAGGCAGAAAAACTGCTTTGAGACAATGACTTTAAATTAGAAACAATAAAATATTAATGTGAGGAAAAGCTCAACGAAGGGTCAAAAAAAAAATAGAAGAAATAAACTACAATTTTCCATCTGGTAGGGAAAACGATAGATCCATCCCACACAGCAACTAAATTAAGCAAATAATAAGACTGATACTTGCTTTTCCTACCAGTGTTTTAAATGTCACTTCTTTATTCTTTTTTTCTCCCATATTAACCCCAAAATACTGATGCACCAGCATGTCTCATTATGACAGCAAAATATATTTCTCTTTGCTGAAGTGAATTTAGATGAAAACAAATCCTGAGGGCAGTGCACATCAGCTGTAGACAAAAGCAGGGTCTGAGGTGGTTGCTCGAGGCTGCCCGTGGCAATTTGTGGGTTTTGGGACAGACAGGCAGAGCTGATGAGAACACCTGAGTTCCTGGTAGGAACAGGCAGTGACAGCTAAATCTGGTTATTCTCAAGGAAGAAGAGAGAAGAAATTAGGGAAGTGAAAATAGAAGGAAGCATGCTATTACTATTTAAAACAAATACCCTGCAGCCACAGCATGAAGCATGCCACTGATGACCAGTATATTAATGCAAGACTCAAAGTAACCCAAACTAGCTGCAACAGTAAATACTAGCTTCAGAAAAGTCAGATACTATCAGTCAGCAAAGGCATCTTTTCTCCCCTTCACTGCTTGGAAGTGTATGGATCAATCCCTTTAATTCGTGAGAAACTGTATTTCCCTGACACCCTAGAATTCAAGTCTCATTGGCCTCAACTGATAAAACAGGTTTTATTGCAGGCTAAAAACATACTGCATGTCTACTGTATAATACCATTCACTCAGGTGAATTCATACTTTGGCTTATTAATATCCAGTGAAAATATTGGGAGGAGAGGGAGAAGTACTGGTAAAAAGAGGTCTGCAAACACCGTCGCATTTCTGACACTTTTCTTGGGTCTGCTCTTTCTAACACGAGGCAAGATGAACTGGCTAGAAAGACATCCCTAAGACAGCATGAAAATCACCCCTGGAATATGTCTGAACTAATTAAAAGGTAGGAATGAAATGAGCTCGAGGCCCCAGAGCATCTTTTGTTACAGAGAAGATGCAGAGGTGGCTGCAAAAACAGCGGCAATATTAACTCACACTCCTTGACGAGGAATTTAATGCATCCCACACAGCCTCAGTAATTGCCCCAGTGTGGAGCAGTGCCACAAAGGCAGCAGTCGAGAATAAGCAGGAATGGAGCCTGAAGTCTCACAGTGTGAGGGGAATTTATTGGCACTGCCAAAACTGAAAACTCAAAGCGAGCTCCTGTCAGGTTGATTGAGGAGTTGAAAGAAAAACAAGTCACAGGCCCCCAAGGTGTCAGACATTTCACAAGCCTCCACTGCACAGGTGTCAGCTCCAGGGTGGTGTTTGCCCGTCACCCACCTGTGATTTTGCAAGCCACTGAGGGCTCTGCAGCGCTCAAAGAGTTGCTCAAGCATACTGAGTGCTGCAAATCTACCTGCACGGACATAGCGCCTCTTTCTTGAGCTGGCATGAGGGGCAGGCAGCTCGGACATGAAGCGTCTTGCAGAGACAGGTGGAGTACTGGGGGTGATCGCCCCACAGCTTGATGTACCTGCTTTTGGTAGCCCTGGTATGTTCTTGATTATTATAATTTAAAAAGATGCAACATATAACTTCACACCTTGGAATGGACCTCTGTTTTGTCGTGTGTAAATGTGAGGCAAAGGAGTGATTACTGTGCAAAGATGGTCTTGATCCTGAAAACTTTCTGGTTCCAAAAATATCTATAGGATACTGAGGAACTGTGAATTATAAGAGTGCCATGGGTGGCTTGGTTGTGCATTTTAGACAATAGGCTCAACTTCAATAAAGGCCATTAAGGACAGATGTGGAAACTCTTAGTAGGAGGCATTTTTTGGCAGGTATAGAGTTCCTTCTGGTTACAAATGGACAACTTTATTCAGGTCAGGGATGACTAGCTGGTGCTCCAGAGGCTGGATCCAGCTGGAGAACATTTGCGTCTGGTCTGAAAGTACTGCAATGGTTGTTTACACACTTTGTGCTTGTGGAGTTGTTTAGCTTTGCATATGGCTATCAAGACACCACCACACCCAAATGGTTTTAGATGATGCCCAGCAAGTACATGTGTATGTCCTGTTTGATAACAATGTATGCATAGTGACCATGACAGTGGGAATTGTCCCTCACCTTGTGTTATAGGTGGCATAGAAATACAACAAATTGTATTGTTCATGTGTAGGTGCTAGTGATGCTGTACATTTTATTGCTTGCACTTGAAATGTAAAGGTATCTGGTGGTTGGTTTTAAAGCACTGATATTTCAATAGAAACTTATATTTTAAAAAAAATGTTATTTCCGATAGAGACTTTGATTAATATTTATGATTAGTTTCTGGAGTTTAGAAGCTGAATTTTTAAATATAAGCCTCAAAAGTTTTCCATGTGATTGTTGCTTGCCTACATGTGGGAAACTGGATTTCTCAGAAGATGGGTTTTGGGAAAGGGAGCAAAGTTTGGTATCTGTGTACTAGATCTGCACCATCAAATGAAGCCAATATATATAGTTCCCAGTTTGAGCATAGATTACAAACTCTCTGCCCTTCCACGGAGGTAAATAGCAGGGGAACAAAGAAGGAAACCTAATTCTAAAACAAAAATATACATCAGAGAGGCAGTCAACCGTCCCCATGATTTGAATGGTTGTACCTCACCTCAGGAGGTATAAATTAAGGAGCTCTCTTTGGTGTGAAATAGCAAGCCTACACAAAGCCTTAAGGATTAATTTTCTTCACTAGGAGCCAAAAAAAAGAATTGTAAGCACAAGAGCTGTGAGAAGCTACCTCCAGTAAGCTTTCTGATGCTTGAGATTGCAGAATCCGCAGTTGCTAGAGGGAAGAGGCTGGGAGTTGCATAAATAATAAATTGCTGTCATCCATGAGGTCATCATAGAAATATGCATAAGAATCATAGAAACAATATAACGGGTCACAACCTCAATAGATTCTAGAGCTGGTAACAAACTGAGTATCCCAGTTTGAGTACCTAAACCTTGACACTGAGCTTGATAAAATGTGTTACACACAGAAACTTCAGTCAGGGATATCTTCAAAATTATATTATACAGAATTATTATTTTGGGAAAGAGACAAATGTTATTGCCAAAAAAGCCCCAAATAAGTACATGTGGGAAACTGTAATTCATGCAGAAAAGGATTAAATCAACATCATTTAGCTTTTTCAATTTAGAAAGAATGAGGGCCTCCAAAATTTGTCTCACACAGAAACATTCTTGTAGAATAAACATTCTTATTGATGCTTTGCAGGCAACAGTTAGTAGCTTTAGTTATTATATTTCCTCTTAAAAAAAAAGGCTAGACTTGAGTTATAAAAAACCCTGATAGATGCAATACCTGGAGGCAAACACTACAAGTATGAAGATCTAGAATAATACCTGGCTTGCCAGAAAAATAAGAAGATGCGTTATTTTGAGTACTCTATTGATCTAAAGAAGCATTATCAATAGTATAAAGATCATTTGAACACATGATACAGACTAAAGGAAAATGGGTTGACATACACCTGCAGGAATATAGACGGCATCTGAATGCCAAAACCTAATAGAAAACTTGGTTGAAATGTATCACGTAAGCTGTAAACAGGAAATATCATATAAAGTGTGACAATTTCTTTCCAATTACTTTGGGTAAATGTTGAAATCGAGGTCTTTAAAAGAACAGAAGTATCTCCACTGTCAGAAAGCTGCTTTGAGAGAGAAGTTAATGATGTTCTTGATAGCTAGTAGTAGCATGTGTTAAGCAGCTTCATAGGCTGGCAGTTTAAGCTCCAACTCAGAAAAATGCCTCTTTCATTTAAGGCTTATAGATATTTCCACTGGAAGTAATGGGGCTGTTCATGCTGGATTAGGGATGTAGTGCATTGCAGATTTGAAATAAAACAACTTGGTCACTAAGAGAAAGGGGAGAGACCACCTGACAGTCCAACATAATGTGTGGTGGTCAAAACAGCATCTTGTATTACAATAGGAATCTCCAATACAGAAAGAATGGTACAAATACGGTTCTATTATTACATCAGAGTTCAAAAGCTTGGTTTTGGAGAAGGACTCTATGGTGGCAGGTTTGATATACATGTATATACATATATTTTGGTATACATGGCTCATTTCTGTTTCTATATCAGTTCAGCTTTAGATAGGTTGTCTGGGATCCCCAGAACAGTCTGATTGCCATGGCTTGGAACTCCCAACATCATAATGAAGCTGAAATTGAGAAACATCCCTGAGCTCTGGCTAGAAGGCTGTTGGCCTTGGGTTCAGATGTATCTATTTTGTACTGGCTTCAGAGCACAGGTGAGCTCCTTGTCCTTCTATCAAACAAATGCTACAGAACAGCAAGGAAAAACAACATGTTGCAAAGAGCTTAGCTCCACTCAGTCTTGCCTCTGAGAGGTTTTTTTTGTTGAGTCCCTGCCTCTTTGGGAGCCCTGCTGAAATCAAGGCAATTTTCCACTTTTTGGCTGCTTTTCTGTGAGATTGAAGGCCACTTTAAAGGTGAGATGAAACTATGTGGTGGGAGGAGGGAGGTCTAACAAACACATCATTGTGTAGAGTGCCTAGATAGTTTTAAGTTAAGGGATTTCACCTTTTAAAATAAATTACAGAGCATAATAAGCAGTAAAATACCCTTGGTTAACTGCAGCTTCCATTGGTGTGCTACCCAGCTGTTTTCAGCGATACTCCCCTAGGCAATGTGGTAGAAGTGGGTCAGTGTATACATGTTTTCTCTTCTCTGTTAGCAATGCAGCAAATTCCATGCTTCATCTGCCCCCAATTTCAAGAGCTACTTTCCTGGCTAGTCCAGCCTTTCTGCTGTGCCTCCAGTTGCTTGGGATCTATTGTTTAACAAAGATGGCTTGAGATAAATGGAAACTATCACTGGAGAAAACAAAACTGCCCTGGCTCCAGGCGGGGGAAAAGAGGATATCAGGTGGGAAGCAAGCATTGGGGGTGGGGAGGAGAGACCGGCAGGCAGCTTGCATGCTTGTGTCGTATTAACTTCCTTCTCATTACCATGTGGAAGCCTCTGGCATCCTGACCCTCACAAATACAAACACATGTCCCAGCCCACTACTGCTCCCTACAGCATCAACGTCTTTTACACACAGAGCTCTTCATCACAAATGGCTTTTTAAATCATTTATGTATTTCAATAACTTAAACCCTTCTTTCTCTTCCCCGACCCCCGCTGCCACCTTCAACTCAGACGAAAGGAGAGAACGGGTTTAATGTACTTACCAGTTGAACTTGGTGCTATAGATAATCACCTTAAAGGCTAAGTTTTGCAGATTTTGTTTACAGCTTTGGAGTAGTTGGAGGGACATGCCAAATCACAGGGTGTCCAGCAGCTGCCTTGGAAATGAATGATAGCTATTCTGGTGCTTCTGGCTTTTGGAAAGTGAAGTATTTATTCAGGTAGTCACATATGGATTTGGGAAGTGTAACGGTTGGCTCTAGTTTCTGAAATGGTTGGCCCAAATTCCCCAAACCAATACAAGTATGACAGTGTGCAGCCGTACCAACAGCATTGAGGAAAAATAGTCAATTATAGCATCAGTAGTGGAAAGGGAATTTAAAAGCCCTAAGCTATTTAGAAGCCTTAGTCACAAATGAAACTGGAATTTTAGTGCCCAAATCAAATTGGAAACTCATAAGAATCAGGTTCTTTTGAGAATGTTACCCAGTAATCTCTGTGTTAGTAAAAGGTCTTACCGCTTTTCCACCACTATATGTCAAGAAGAAAATTAAAATGCTTGTCAAGCACTTTCAACAAATAGTTTTCTAACCTGCAGATGTATTTGACTGATGGCTATGAGCTCTAACGTTGAAAACAGGAGCCAATTCACAGAGAATTTCTTTTGGCAAGTAGTAGAGTCACCTGAAAATGTTGTTTGAGAGAATCCTAAACCATGATCTAAATTTGGCTTAAATTCACAAACCCCTTTAGCTCTTAGAAAACATACTCATCTTTCTAGAAGTCCTTCTTTTTTTTTTCCCTTGAAGAACCATAAATAAATAAACCACACAGGTCTCTCTCTGTTTTACACTCCTGTAAGAAAGAGGAAGAAAGTAATGAGGAACTGAGTTGCTTTATGAGGTTTCTTGAGGACCATGAGGCCACACTTCTTCAGGTTCTAGGAGTGATCTTTGGAAGCTGCAATGGTCTGAAAACATGATATTCCTCTTTCCAAGTATTTGAAGGGAAAAGAACAGGCATTGACTGAAGGGGAAATGGGAGAGGTGGTAATCCTGTTGAGCAATCCAGCAATACACCCTTTTCTCACAGTTCCTTCCCACTTGGCTGAGATAAGTAACACTGGAAGTTAGTGGCTAAAACCAACCCAAAAGGGTGTCTTTATCTAAAAGAGGTGGGTGTCCCCATTTTGAGATTAATTAATGTTTAATCTGTTTGGAACATTTGTATATTTTGTCTCAGCATGTTCCCAAGTATATTCGTGGACCTTTTGGAGCTGAGAAACAAAGTAATTTCCTTAGCCACTCAGCTGGCAGCATGTATCAGCCTCCTTACATGGAGAGGAGCAGACTTGTGGCTTTCCCATGGTCTTTTTGTAGTGAGCAGAGAGAGATTTTTAAAAAATGCCTTCCTAAACAGTAACATGCAGCTTTGTAAGCGCTTGTTTTCTATGTGGTATAGTAGCTTTTCTGCTTTGATGGTAGAGGTTTCATTTGCATCAACTTTAAACACAATTGAAGTGTTTGGTACCTATAGTTTAACAGATGCAAAAATCAATATTCTTGCTGTTGGTGATGTCACAATATTTCTGCTTCCCTTTGATGGTTATCTATGAGGACATAGGGGAACAATTCCAGTCTGACTGTACATCTTCATGCTAGAAAAGATGGAAGTGCTCTTTTCCCCCAATAATCTATTACTATGTGTTTGCTAAGTTGACACAGTCAGGTTTTTGTCATTTATTCTCTTCTACAAGGAAGAATATATGACCTAGTGGATAATCTAAAATCTCCATGTAGTGCTAGATTTTGCTATGTTGCCTCTTGTTGAGTAGTCCTTTTAAGCAAATTTTTTTTCCAGGTGGTTATGATTTGTGGGTACCTAACTTTCTTCCAGGGAAGGTTGAGTATTATCCCATACATGGATTACTCTAGTACAAGCTTGAACTTGCTTTCTCTGGGTACCTTTCTCAAGATTTAGAAATAGCCCACAGGCTAGTTCCCAAAGGCCCACAGAGGAGAGGTTGAAAATCACTTTATTAACAGTACCTCATTTTGTATGGAGCACAATGTGAGTGCAGAGAGAAGGGGCTGGTCATTAATACACATTAGTATCCAAGAAAACTAGTATTTTATAGTTTCTCTACACTGGAAAGGACTTAATTCAGTTCGTATTGCTTAGATAATTACAATGAATAAAGTAGAGGGACCACTCAGGAATAAGGAAAGCTGATTTTAGTCAAGTCAAGGTTAATCAGTGTACTTATATATGGAACAGAAAGGATTTTTACTCTTTTATTAAACAGCTTTGAAAAATTAACATTTAACTTGTTGCAGACTGCAAGGAGATAACATTAATAGTGATAGAAAATAGCAGATTTTTAATATTCAATTAGCTTTTTCCAAAGAAGAAGAAAATGTTGTGCTAGATATCAGTAACTTTCCTAAAAACTTAGTGTCACTCCTGATGAACAGAGCTATTCATTGAAAAGTTGTTTTATTATACGTGCTAGAAATTTGTATAAGAACAATTAAGAACATTCTCATTAATACAGCTTGCTCTGCTTTTGCTTGAAGAACATTGTTGTTAGAGCTGACTAGAAACCAGGAAAAGTAGATCCCCTTCATATTGCAAGAATACTCACAAACAGTGTTTTTCTCTTTTGGCCTAGGTTTGGGAAATTCCCTAGGGACTCTAATGAAATCTGTGAGTAATAAGTAGTCTTATCAGTGGTAAATGTGGTGGGGTGAATAATAAACGGTCAGTTTTCCATCATCTGCCAGATCTTTGAAAGCCCAGATTTAGTCAGTCAGTGTGATTATGCTATGATTGTACATGTCATGAAATCCCGCTTAGGACTGTGAAATTTCATGAGAACTAAGCCAGGGCTGAGTCCAGCCACTTCTTGTGGAATGGCAGTTGTGAAATCTCCCTCTCCCAAGCAGTTTTTGAACTTCAAGTGATAATGCAGTGGACGGTTAATGTCACATACCTCCATAAGCAGATGGACTGAAAGAATTTTAATAACTCTCTGGATCTAAATGATCATTCCTTCCACATTCTTTGTGGCTTCATAGTGTTTATGATAATCTGCGCTTGGGATCCAATCTATACAGTTTGTCCAGCTGTGCCTTTGATGTCTGTACTGTGGTCTCAAGGGAGAGAAGTTGTGAATGAGCCGTTAGTGAGTGACACCCAAGGGGTTATGACATCTTTAACACAAACTCATCAGCATAAGGTTTTTCCTCCAAAATGGATTAAGCAATTTATTTAGCTATAAAAGCCAGAAAACTAGTTAAGTGAATTTTACTGGGAAATCAATGAAGTAATAATTGTGTGGTAATATGACTGAGGCTGAGGTAACCAGCTTTGGTTTTCTTTTCTTTGTTAATCCATTCTCTCCATTCTTTTTATCCCAGTATTTTTTGGGTAGCCACAAGTTATTCTGATGAGAGAACTGAAAAAGCATATTTAGAAATCTTTGAGCACATTAACTTCTGTGCTGTGAAATCTTTCTTTCTTGCCTTTGCAATAGATGCAAAAAAGAATCTGTGCAGAATTCATTAACTAAAATTTTATCTCAAATTCATATTTTTGTATTCTGTTCAATTTTCTCCATTTATATTTCATGGAATGTCTTCCTAATCCTATCTGAGACATGCCTGTAAGCTGAAGATAAATATGTAAAACTTACCTTTGAATTGAATGGTGTCTAACTATGCTGCTTTTAAAAAAATAATGGCAAACCCCTTGACATTATCCTCGGCAGTGCTTCAGAATTTGCACTTAGGCTGCAATTATTACAGTTGCATAAGAAGTTTTTCCTTCTGATAATTTGAAACAAATTAATTTAAAAGACACTTCATTTGTTTGACTGTTATAAATATCAAGAGATGATAAACTGTTAGAACAAAACAGACTTTCATATACCAGCTATTTCACGCTTGTATTTTAGAATAGATTAGCTAGATTTAGCAATGTGCACATTTAAGGTCTTAAATGGTTTTCAAAAGTTTTTTCCCTGAAAAATTATGAAAAAATCCCAATCTTCATCAGTTATGTACTGTGAGTTATTTCTCACAGAAGTGCTCTCCTTCTGCAACATCAAAAGAAAATACCAGATCATATCCTATTATCAATGTAATTGCATTTAGGAATTTTGTTCTTGTGTTTAAACAGAATAAACACACCTGAACTACCCAAAAGCTGAAAAGGCTGGGACTGAAGATCTTTTTAACTATAAATTTCCATCCTTTGTCTGCAGTTTTAAATGCCGCAGGAATCAAGTCTGTAGTCAGCAGGAACGAGACTGAAGTTGTATGAAAAATGTATATGTTGTATGGAAAATATATAAAAATGACCACAGTAGTAGCAACATGAATTGGAGTGAGCCCATGCCCTTTGTGAAAAGCAAGCTAGCTGACAGTATCCAGGAAGACCAAGTAGATGGTGGTCTAGTATTTTTGAGTTGGTCTGCTTATTTTGAGAGTGGTCTGTTCTTCACACCAAGGTAATTTGGGGCCATAGAAATTTAATAAGGGGAAAACAAAAGGCAGTGTTCATCCTGGAAAAACTGGTCAGATGGGCAAAATTTGAGGTAGTTGGAGAAAGTGGATGTATTTTTCCATCAAAACCATCAAAGATAATGAAATACAACTTTAATTCCACCACTCAACCAAAAAAAACCACTAAAGCCAAGCACAACCACCCTCAAAGCTCTGAATAACTTTTATGAAACTGAAATATTTCAGCTAAAACAGAGTATCTCTCTGCAGAAAAAGTTGTTTTACCATTTTGTGGTGGCTGTACTGTTCAGTTCCTTGTACTGTTCTCCATTACTGGTGGCTGTGGACTACACTGGAGTGGCTTTTGGGAGCTGAGGAAGCAGTTGCTTGGTGGGGTCATTTCAGGCTCTCAGGAGTCACTATCAGAGCTTGCTTAGCTCATGGCTGGACACAGACTGGTATTTGTGGTATAGCAAAGCAGTGAGGGACCTGGATTGAATGAACTTGCTAGAAAGGATCAAGAGACAGGCAGCTGTGAGATGTTAGTTTGATATGTATTAACAGACATTTTTAGTTTTCCAGCACTCAGATAAATATTTGCCTCTAGACGCTCGCATGACATATCTTCGTGATAGTCAAGATAGGGACTTTGGATAGAATCACCTTGGTTTGGCTTTCTGCATGTGAAAGACAGCCTTATTTACACAGGGCCAAACAGCAGCATAATAACCTATATACCCACTAAAGTAGTATATAGTATGACCTGGCTCTTGTATTTCTTTCTTGCCCAAAAGTGTAAGACACTACCTAAGGCCAGACCTCAATTTATTTGTTTACTTAAAAATCTTTGTCTTCCTTTGGAGAAATGCAGAGAGAAAGCAGAATTAGTTTTGCATGGCTCAAAGCAAGGAAGTGAACCCCAGACCCAGCAAATTGTAGGACCACTGTTAGCAAGTTGCCAGCTGAAGCCTTTCCCTGGAGTGTGCTCCTGAGGGAAATGCTGACCACCTAATGTGCCAAGAGCCCCTGTGTATGTAAATACTTCTGGGCTCAGTTCTTCATGCATTTATCCTTGAAAGGAGGAGCAGCTGGTGCAGAATGTCATGGCTGGATCCAACATACTAACGTGTCCATTGTTCAGATATACCGAAGGGTCCTGATTTCCCTCAAAGCGGAAAGTTTCTGCCTTGCGTGTCAGTAGTGCATAGAAATGCCAATGCAGATGAGTGATGCTATGACCCATTTTATGAGTGCAAGATGCTCCACATCCTTCTTGGAATAAATAAGGCAGAGAAGCCTCCTCAGAGGTGTGGTCCCTCAGGAGCTGGCTGCCTAGCTGTGATATTACATATCCAGGCAGCTCAGATATCTGAATGTAAAATTCCACAACTTGGGGATGTCATGTGGATTTTGTGCTATTCTCTGGGGAATTCCATGTCTATAAAATAATGAACGGATTATACAGTACTCATCCCTATATGTAGTTTTTCATCTGTGGTAGATGTGATACTGGTAATATTCTCCATTCAGTAAGTCCTCCAAGTATAATTTGGTGTCAGGTTACTAATCTCCATTTAATTGTTTCAAAGCCCACTACGTGAAAAGTTAGCAGTAGCGTGTGATGGAAGAAGACCGTGCTCATGGATCATGCACAAGCCTGGGAGTTAGGAGGCTGGCTCTATACATAGCTCTGCTGAAGACTTTGTGCCTAATTCTTCCCAAGCTCCTTTCATTTGAGTGTAAATCTGCTAGTTCTCATTTGCCAGACGATTCCTTGTATTTTTAATGTGGCTGGTTAGCTTGGAAACCTCACATCCCATCACCTCACAAGTATACTGCATGGATTTTTTGCTGTTGTCTAAGTCTGAAAAATGATAAACTGAAAGGCAATTTAAACTCTTTGTGTATAACTGTGGAAGATTTGTCTGAAGCTCCCATTTCTCTTGTACACTGTGAAAGTTGTGCTTTTCCACTGCTTTGAAGGTTCGTTGGTCTGAGAAACCCAATAGACTTGTATCTAAGGGAAACAGACTTGGCCATGACATGACTGATCATGGGGGGTGGATAACTGTGCAGTTAGGAGAGAGGCCTGTGACACTAAGCAAATAAGAGTCTCATCTCTTACTTATATGCATGTTGTTGATACTTAGTATGTAATAACCAAATACACAGTAGGAAAATAGAGGGGGTTGTTGGGTTTGTGAATGTAGGTAGATGTTTCAAAGTTACTCCTCACATGGCTTAACTGAAGAGCAGGTAAAAAGTGGCCCAAGGAGGGGAGAGTCAAAGCTGGTGAGAAAATATTACTGCTCCATGGATGCTCACTGCTGTGATTTCACCAATGTTAGCAGAAAGGTGCTAATGGAGCCTCTGTGCTATACCAGTTGAGGATTTTGCACAAGGTATCCTAGTGAGCTCATTCTCAGGGACACTCTTTCCCAGAGATGTTCTAGTAGTTGATAGCAAATTGCCTGAGAAATTTTAGATTTTCATAGAAAATGTTCCATGTAAGAAATGTGGTTGTAATTCTGGGGTGCATTAAGAAGAATGTGACCAGCAGTAGACAGAGGTTTTGCTCCTTCTCTACTCTGCCCTAGTGAGGCCACATCTGGAGTACTGAGTCCAGTTCTGGGCTTCCCAGTTCAAGAGATACAGAGGACTACTGGCAAGAGTCCAATGGATGACTACAAAAATGATTAGGGGACTGAAATGAGGAAAGGCTGAAAGACCTGGGTCTGTTTAGCCTGGAGAGAGAAGACTGGGGGATCTTACCAAGGTTTATAAATAACTGAAGGATGTGTGTCAAGAGGATGTGGCCAGTCTCTTTTCAGTGGTGCCCAGTGATAGGACATTAATTTTTACTGTTTTTTCTTTTTTATCCTTATGGTTTAAGAGTTTTAAAAAACTCTTAGGATAATTTCAACATTTTAAAAATGCCTGAAACTTTAAGTCATGTCTCTATAAATTATGCACCTAATTTGGTATGAGAGAAGGTGAGAAATTCTCATTCCTGTATTGGACAGAGGATACTCAAATGAGATAGCAGAATTGAGACTCTCAAAACAATAAAATGAAGTGTTAACAATGTTAATTGTATTATTAAAACAATTTGAAATCCTTGGAGGGTGCATTTTTAATGATGTATTGTAAAACAAATTGTGTTTTGTAGCTTGAGAGAGTTGTAAAACTGATAAAGACACCTTTTGTCTGTCTGCTTCTGTCTGCCTATTCGTGTGGTCAGGGGACTTTTGTGAGTAATAATGGGGTACGCTTGCATCCTACTTTTAGTAAATGTTGCCACTGCACTTTAAAGACTGAATATTCCCAATCTAATTAAAAAAAAAAAAAAAATTCAATCTGAACCATAGAGTAGTTGTGCTGCTGTTCCAGACCTCATCCCTCTATATTTGCTCTTCTCTCCTCAAAGTGAGGCTTCAACAAAATTTAAACTAGGCTGTGGCTGGATTTGAGTCTTCTGGTGAGGGAGAGTCCCAGTCACTGTAAGCTGGTTTGAAGTTTGAATGTGTTTTCTCTCTGTGTATTGAAAGCAAGAACTGCAACTGTAACTGGTTTGATGATTGTCCCTTCCAGTTGTCTACCAAATGTGACTGCAGTATGAAATATTAAACTGGGCTACAAGGTGATTACTTTGTGCACAAGAAGCATTAAAAGTCCGTGCCTTTTGACAGGAATGTTTTTGGACTAGTTCTAAGATGTTTTGTTTTGCCAAAAACTGAATTTGATTTTGGTGGTTCTCTGAATTTTTATGCCAAATAAGATTTTGGTTCTGAGGGCTGGATTCTGTTCTTTTTTCCCACTGCAGATTTTTCCCTCTCCTTGCTGTGCCCGTGTTTCTTTCAGCAGGATTGCTCCCATGTAAGCACAGTGTAAAACAGAGTCCTCTGTGACACTTGCCCAATGCTGTGAGGAAGAAGGTGTCCACGGTTCTAGAATTACTGAAATACTACAGAGAGATAAGATCAGGGAATAAATCCTGGCAACCATCCTCATGTATAGTGGATCTGTTTAACAGAATATACAGCGAGTAGAATATGGTCCCAAATTATAGCAGTGTGTGGCTGCTGATACCAAGAGAGTATCATTTCTGCCTTCAGACATATGCCATTTTCTGAAACTAACCTTACAGCTGCTCTTTGAGCCAAATAACCTCTATCTTTTTCCCACTGGAAAAGTGGGAAAGAGGTCATCTTCCTATGATGTTGCTGTGTTTGTCTGAAGTCTGTCTGGGCCCTACCAGTTAGATCTTCTTTAAAAAGATAGGGAGCTTCACTTTTTATGAGCACCTGTATACTTGCTAGGGACAGAAATATATGGATTAGGGTTATGGGAATCTCTAGGAACATATCTTTGTTCTGGGATCAACCAATAATAGGGTTTTATGTAGAAGGAATAGCAAAATTCCTAGTGGATTCATTCTAATTATGTCACCAATTAGGACAAAAGAGTTTTATTTTAGTTTGGTAGGGTCTCCGCAGCCTTAGCAGTTATAAACATTTGTTCCTTTTTGTAGCGGTGTTAATTAATATTGTGAAAGTTTACTACAGGCTCTCACATTCGAGAACAAACAAAGTGGTCATTAGCCACTTGCAATTAACAAAGGGGAAAAAAGTATTTTTCACAAGTTATGTGAGCTTTTAAAAAAACAATCTTAATATCAGAATTGGATAAGAAATGTGGGTTGATTCCTAATGATTTACTTTTTACAAAATTAGCTATTGTTTACAGAAATCCATTTTGAGTTTACATTAAATATTGCGTGTCCCTTCTGTCTTTATTTTGAGCTAAAATACACTGCTGAGTTAGCTATGGAGATATTGTGTTGGTCTTTATTAACTCTTTACTGAAGAGAAGACTGATATTACTGCTCAGAGCTAAAAAAGTCTCTCATAAGACGTCAACATTTTAAAATCACTGTTCAAAATAATAAGGTGCTCTATTACCCTTGTAACTTTGACAGATGTTTAATTATACATTTCAGGTACTATGGTTCGGATAAAAACCTAATTGGGTATTTGTGAACCAAATGCGAAAGTGTTGAATGCCCGTCCATGGTTCAATGCCACTTTGATATCTCTTTTCAGAGGTTAAATCCTCTGTTTTGAAGTGTGTGAATACACACTGTCTGTTTCTGTCTAGTGGATGCATATTATTTCCAGGCAAAAACATAATTCAACTTCACATGAGGTGGTGAAGCTTTATCAGTAACTGCAGGGTAAAGAATATTTTTTTAAAATGTGTATATTATCTTCCAAAAAGTCTGTATATGAAAAACCCTGGATTCTTACGGAAGACCTTTCTTAATTTTTAGAAAATATGGAAATTCACAGGTAGAATGCCCTAAACAATGGCTGCTCTGTTTAGCATTTCTGACCTTCCCTCCTGTGTTGCTATGAATAACACATCGATAGAAGAGAGAGTGTCTGAGGCACTTCGGTGTTGATAAGTACCCTGTGGATTTTACAGCCTGGTACCAGCTCTTCAGTTGCATATTGCTTGAGCTAGCCTCTGGTCCTCATTTTACTATGCCAGAATGTTTGGATGGATCTGGTAGCTTAGTTGTATTGATTTGATTTTATTTGTAGAATTTGCCCACAGACCAGAAAATAAGCGCATGTTTAAAGGTTTTGTTAAGACAGACCCTGGCTTGTGAAGCTGTGGAAATGTTTCTGTAAATCTCACTGTGGGTTCTGACACCGAATTGTTCACTTCAAACTGTCTTACTTATAGTGACTGCTGTGAAACATGAATGTTGAAATTCCTACTGAGGTGGGATTGAAATTGAAGTGATATCAAATCCGTCATCCGAAAGAAACACAGAGCTGAAAATAATGTTGCATAGAAGAAATACAGAATTTCATTTTTAGTTGAAGAATTGTGGTATATTGAAAGCCAAGAAACTACTGGACTTTTAGAGGATCAGATCAAGCAAAGCTTTTCCTGCATTTATTGCTACCTACAGGTTTGTGTGGAGAGTATCCCTCACTGAAGTTCTGACAAGTGTGGTTGATCAGAGCACTGAGATGGGTATTTTGTGTAAGATCCCTCTATATCTGACTAAGGACCAGGTCTGTAGAAACTATTTAATGCCAGTGAGTTAATTAAAATGCGGGCCTTTGTGCTTCCTCATAGAGAAATGGATAATCTGATTTCATTCAGTTATTCCCTGCTTCAGTCATATCTTTCCACTCTTTTCTTTGTACATAGCTCAGAGGATCAGGAATGATAAGTGTGGCAATTAACATGAATCTCTACCACAGCCCTATTTATTTCTACCATTTCATCCTCATGCGCAAAATCCATCTTGCATTTGCATTTGGTGGCGTGGAAATTCTCAGGAGTCAGATGCCTCTGTCCTTGAAGGAGTATCATGGTCTAAATAATAATAGAGATCAGATAATGGTGTTTTCAGTTCATTATATTAATACTGTTCCTGTATTTAGCGGATGGTGGGGTAAAGTCTGCTGTGACTTCACAACACATTGTCAAATGTTGTACGATGATTCATTTGCTGAAGACAACCAGCCAGCACTCAAACTCTACAAAACCTATACTTCCATTTTGTTCATTAGGTGTTCATGATTGAGTTCTTTTCCCTGAGGGAAAGCAGTAGAAGAGCTTATGTAGGGTTATTCTGGAAACATGTTTTTAGTTTTCTAGAAGAAATCCCAATTCTCCTTCATATTGAAATATTTATTTAAATATTCCAAGGAAAAGAAAAAGAAAATACAGCTCTGAGACACTATTCCTTCAGAGATCATGTCAGTGTTTAGCTTGGATTTTTTGAAGTCTCATTGTAAGGAGAGAATATCAGAGCCAAATCTGAGGCAAGCTGCCTTCAGCCATCGATGTCCCTGAGCATGTCACTCATGCACTGAAGCTGCTGGCACAACTGGTACTCTGTACACAACAGGGAATATTTTTAACACTGAAACTATGAGTGTGACAGGTGCACATTTTATTAGAATGTTTTTATTGTGTTTTACTGGAGAGAAGAAAGCTAGCAGCACTTTTAAACAAGTCTTCAAGTAAGTGGAAAAACAGATGAAGTTCTATGCTACATATAGATGTTTGTTAGCCAGGTATGGATAGTTCATAGCAGCCTATTCTTTTCTCTGTTTCAAAAAAACCCCCCAAACCCTAGATGAATTTTGAGCAGCTTGCACAGTCGGAACCACTCATTCTTTTTTATGAGCTTCATTTGCATTTATACTCTTCCCTGCTGCTGTTGAGTATGCCCCTTTCACTTGTCCTAAATCTACAACTGCACTGGGTGCACTTAAGTAGCTGTTTCCTACTGTTATATTGATTATCACACTAATTACATCCGGGGTCTGTATATGGGCTAACAGAACCAATTTATTTGAAATTTTTTTATAGGAGGAAAACTCTCCGCAACTAATTAATGCTACAGGGATGACTCAGACTCTTCTCTTTTCTCTCTGTTTTCTTCCTCCATCAAAATTTTTGATAGGTAAAGCTTGTGCTTTTAGCACAAAATGTATGGGGAGAAAGGGGACAAAATGCATGATGATTTTGTCTAGTAAATTTTCATACCCTTCTGTCTTGATAGGATTTTTAAAAAAAATAAAAATCTGCTTTCTGCTTGAGAGGATGCTTCTTTTTTTCTGATGTGGTGTCTTGTAGTGGGCCCTGGTTCTATAATCAACTCTGTGTGTGAGGCCTGCTGTGCCTATTGAGTTCAGAGAGGTTTGCTACTTACCTGGAGCACACTGCAGAAATGGACCATGGATATTAACTCATTAGTTTATAGCTGCAGCAAGTCATTTTTTACAGCTTCCTTTGCAGGATTATATGCCTGTGTTTCATGCAATTTGACACAGAATTGGGCACTTTCAATAATAAGTACATAACGCAGCTGAACCTTTCAATAGGGGTTTCTTAAAATTGTGAAAAGTTCTGGATGCCTTTCTGACTGACTTGATCTGAAATTATCTAATCTCAAATCTCAGGCATCTGTATGATGCAACTCCTTTGACTGATACTTCACAGACTTTTTGCAGTGGATTAAAAGATGTTTTAAAATGGCAATGAAATGGATGTTTGAGTACAAGCGATCAAGGGAAACTGGATAGTGCCTCGTGGTAGATCTGCAGTGTGGTGAGACTTCTAGCCTTTTACATCTAGACCTTCTCTTTGAATCCAGGATGTGGAGAGTTTGGAAGCTATTACCACTGTTTTTTGACTCTTTTCCGGTTTCTCTAAATTGATATACTGGTCTGTGTTCTTGTGAAAATGTCCGTTCCCAATGGATTTCGATAACATCTACGATGATAACTGTAGTACAGAAGTCAAAGGACTGCATATTACCATCATAGCCTTAATGAGGACCATACTTCTCACACTATGATAGGTCCTAGGAGACGTATTGATCTGGGGAATGTCCATTTTCTTTTTGGTGTTTTCAAGACTGTGCTATGCCAGGATGATAGCTTTCCCATTTGTCAAGACTATTGCTTCTATGAACACAGAAATAATAGTAGTCAGGTGTGACTCTACTCATTTACCCTGTATTTTTTTTCAGTGGTGTCTTGGAACAAGCAAATTTGCTTGACAGAACATTTGAGAGAACAAGGCAAGCCCAGAGTCTTTCTTGTCCCGCAGATCAAATTAGTCAGGAAAATGAAAATTATCAAGATGTTTAAATATCACAAACAGAACTTTAACTTTTGGCACAAAACCAAAGATTTAATTTTAAACTAAAGTTTGACATGAGAAAAAGTATTCAGTTAGCTGGAGCCAAGCTCAGCAAGAGGTTTTGCAGCAGTATTCTGGACACTGTGATCCATAATTTAAACTTGAGCATTTCAGAAAGAATTATGTTAGTTTAGACTAGAAGGCGTTAGAGTATAAATCAGAGTCTCTATCTCAGAGAAGCTTAAACAGCTCCAAAGGTTAAGTAGGAGATATAAAACTGTTACGATATGTTTGTTATGGGCCTTCAAAGAAAGTGGTAATGCAAGCAGGATGGCAAGGTTATTTCAATATCAGGAGAAAAGATCCCATGCAGTCTGGGTGCAACTCATGGGGCTTGGTGCTAGGCAGCATGGGTGAGAGTGTCTCAGGAGCATTTTGAAAATTAACCCGAGATCTGTGCATGGAAATAAAGCAATTTTAAAGCTCTCTGTTCAGCATATACCTATTGTTGATATAGAGGACAAAGACAGATGCCTGCAGGAATCTTGAAAATCTATGTAAAAGAAATAACTTGTGGCACTTATTTTAACTGTGATCTGGATGGTTGGCTGCCATGCCAGAAAAGGACAAATATGGTGGTTATTGTAGGGAAAAATCCAAGAAGAAGAGTACAGACAGACTAGGAAGGCTGTTTTCCTGAGACTGATGCAGATGTGAGTCTTGACTTCCCATGGGGAGGAAGAATTCACAAAAACTGGAACCAAATATTCAGCCTTGCCATATAAGTACTGTATAACTTCAAGCAAGGCATTTAAGCTTTGATTTTCAAAGACAGTAAGTGAAGGGAAGAGTTCATCTGGACTTTTTTGAAAATCCCTTTAGTCCACACAAAATGTCTTTGTAGCTCACTTCTCACAGGCAGAATACATCTGTCCTATTCTTCTGTCTATCTGCTGACTGTGAACTCCTCAGAGCATGACCTATCTCACTTCATGGTGTGGACAATCTATTGTATAGGGGTCCAAGAACAAGTTGAAGCCAATAACAAATGTGGTGATAGGTAGCAGTTGTCACCAATAAGGGCTCCTTTGCTTTTCAGTAATGACACCTTCAGATGCAACAACTTCCCTGTCCATCCAGAACACACATTGCTTTATCTACATCTGAAGCAAATTGGAGGAATGCAGAATTATAGAGTAGTAGTGTGTATGCTGGATGTACGAGGATACGGTTGCAAAAGTTTCACTGAGGTCTTGAGAACTGTGGTCAAATCTTGAGGTGTCATAACTGAAAATTAATTGGTCTATGAAAGCTTCTCCTTTTAGGGACAGATTCTACCATCTTGCACTAAATTAAGGTATAACAGACTTACAGCAACTCTCCCCATCTTATGCTGAGCTCATTGTAGTTGCCTCTTTTACTCCTCCAAGCTACGGTTTTTTTATTCCTGCACTGTTTTAGAGTTTCTCAGTTTAGAAGGACTGACAGTTCTTCACAAGTATCTCTTCCAGCAGTAGCTCCTTTTCACTCTTGGGGTTGAAACAGGCTTTTTTGAAAACATTAATCTCCTTTTGGGGTAAGAAATTGCACTCTAGGGGGCAATCCTATGAGGAAGGAGAGAAGCAGGAATAGTCAGCAAATATATGGTCAGAAAAGTCAAAGCCTGGGGGGGTGTGTGTGTGTATGTATGTGATTTATGATGTTACCAAAGTAGAACTGGAGAGAGGAAAAAAGCCAAGAAAGATGTTGAAGTAGAGAGAAAAAAGAGAATGTGGGATAGATGGGGGGATGGAAAGGAAGAAGAATCTGTAAAACCTATTTTATAAAAATAAAGATGTTGAAAATAGTTTATTCTTGTGTATTTAGATAACGATATCTGTGGTTCCTTAAGGGCAATTTAAGGACTTCATTATGTTGAGCATCCAGTATAAATAATAAGAAGATTCTTTTTGGCTGATGGACCTTGCAGTTGGAGATTATACTTTCTTTAATTTGGGTAGATAGATAGATTTCATTTCATGGAGATGATACATAATTTAGTTTTTACTGTATATAAAGATGCATAATATTTAAAGCATAAATAATAATACATAATGCATCTTTCTATAGGCAATAACATGAAAACATTAAATGTATTTTTCTAATAGATTGTGTCTTTCCTATACTTTCTTTCAAAGTAAAACTCGAACATTTCACTTTTGCTGGAGTTGCATAGTCTGAGTAACATGCAATTCTCTGACTAGCTCCCTCTGGGATGATGTGATCACCACAGCTCATAGAGTATGGAATAGAAAGAGCTTCCCTCATAAAATCAGAGGGACAGAGAAAAAGTGTTGATGATTTATATTGGCTGAGATTTTGACCCAGAAGCTTTGAACATGCAGTAGCTGTTATTTACTCTATGTCACCATCAATCCTAGGCAGGAAAGACTACTAAAAGAGCCTTCTCTTTGCAAGGCTGGCATTCTCTCACATAGTTCCCACCACCCTGTCTTAGCTCCCTGTCTTAGCTGCTTTAAAGAAAAATGTTCTCCTGTGCTGTGTCACAGGCCTTTTAAAATTATCTTTAGTGCATACAGAATCTGGGAAATTTCTATTTTATGAGTTAGGTCTTACTGCAGTTTTATGACAAGATGAGTTAACCAGTAAAATATTCTTTGGATCATCTTTACACATCACTATTTTTTACTGTAATGGCTTAACAGGTTTCTGGTATATATTGCCTTTTCTACAGCCTGAGAAACTGGTGTTTACTAGCTGTCTGTGCAGGCTGGTCTATAAGATAGGCTGCTTTCACAAACTCCAAGCTCACAGAGTCATGTGGGCACCAGATTTTTGAGGGAAGAAAAGGCTAAAGCAAAAATATGTTTGGATGACTTTGTGGGGCTGTTACCATGCAAATTGTGCTGGTCTTGCTTATGTCACACATTCGTGTGAGTGAATGGTGGCTGCTGTAGGAGATGAGGGATTTTTCTATGGGGAAGTGTGGGTTTGCAGCTGCCTGAAAGAGGTCCTAGGCAGAGGTGATCAGATGTCCAGAAATCCTGGACAGTTGTGATATAGTGAGTGGATGGAGCCAAAGGCAGTGTTAAAGCTTTCTTGCCTCCCACGATCTCCTAAGAAATGCCTACCTGGTGATATCAGGTGTCATAAGGAATGAGGAGTGATAGAAGGTGAGATTTGTGTAGCAAAGTGGCATGAGGCATAACTGATTTTTGAAGTTCCAGTGTGATTTGTGCATTTTAGTGAAACGCTCTTTTCGTTTGTTTGCATGGTGATTGAGAGTCCATTCTGGAGAGCAAATTCATTTCTGAAACATTTGCTACAAGAAAAAATTAATAACGTTTCAACTAACAGAGAAATCTGAAAGGAGTGTTTGAAGATTATAGCACAAAAACACAAAACTTTTTTCTGCTATATTTTACTTGTAATTTCTGCTAATTCTTGAAAGAATTTTACATTTCAACAGGAATCTTCTCCCTAAAACTACCTCTCCTGTATTGTAGGCAGCTGAACCTCAGTTTAGGGAGCATCAGCACTGAAAACAAAGACTGCACTTTGCTATTCAGACAAGGGAGACAAAAATTCCTTCTCCTTTAGCAGATGACAATAAAAATGAATAACACCTAGGTTTCCTTTACCAACCACTCTTTTAATTATTTATTTTTTTAAAAATTGTTGCACAAGTGATATCTCATCACTGAAGACTAATGAAAGACAAAGACATCTGCCTGCTCTTAAAATCTAGTTACATCTGTTGCTGTAAAATTAGTACTGTAACTTCTCAGGGATTCACTGAACTCTGGAGATTCCTGATCAGAGAGAAAGAAGATCCATGTTGGCATTCTTAGTTCTTGAACTATCATTCACCATTAAGTCCTTTCGATTTTATAAAAGGCATTTGCCCTGTGGAGATCATCCAATAAAACTATGACTTAGCGGGAAAGAGATCAACTGTGGTTTCCTATCAAGAAGTTGTTGAAGAAATAGCAATGAACTGAAAGTGCGAATAGGTTTTACAACCTTCAATGTATCCCTGAGACCAGGGTTTTTTTAAATCTTGGATGTGTAAGTTGGCAGCAACATCAGATCTCTCAGAGAAAGAAGTGGAACCTGTCATTTATGTCTACACAGAGGGGACCAAAGCAGAATGATCTGGCAAACTTTTCCTTCTACTTTTTCACCAGCAGAAAAATTGCTTGTTCTGAGTCTGCTCTTGATAGTTACTGAAATTTTTACTCAGTGTCTCCCCATCATTTCAGTGGAGAACGAGAAGAGAAAGATAGCTCCGAAGGACCAGACTGTCCTTGTCAGTTCTCCCATCCAGTCCTGTGAAGGAATGACATTACTTGCCCTTAATATATAACTGTCTAGAAACCATCATCTTTACTTCAGTGGTCTTTCAAAGATGTATCATATTTCAGCACAGAGGCCAATACTTTTTTTTGCTGTTTTATAGTGATATGTACCATAAATGCAGTATAGATTAACTGAGTAAAAAATGGGAAGTGTATAAAATTGTACACAGGAAACAGCATAATTCCAGTTCTTCAGATTCCCTTTTATGGAGGAGGGATGAATGCGACTGGAGGGCCAGAGGAGACTCCGCTTACAGAGACTTCTAGAGAGCTCAGGGGGGAAATAGTCACTTGCCCTGGTTTGAGCCTTTCTGAAACACAGAATCAGTCCTATTTGCAAAGATATTTTTTGCTTTGTTATTTTGTGCAAACCGTAGGCCAAGAGCCAAGACCATTTGGCACTGCATGTAAAAGGACGATGGAAATAGTTTTATCATTATAACACAAATGTTTACTGTGATGATAAATCTTTTGCAAAACTGAAAAAGTGAAATGAAATTGAGAAATTTCATGCCTTTTTCTGAATGATTTAAACCTTGAAAATCAGATCATGAAGTTACTTAATTCTTCTTGGATGTTTACTGAGGTTCCAGGTTATGATACATTCTTCTGGATTCACATTTCTATTAATTACAAATCAGAGGTGATAGAATTCCCACCTCTGTAACTCAAGGCAAATGTGTATCTGCTTGTGTGTATTTGGAAATAAATATTTGTATGACTGTACACAGATTGATGAAATCTTTGCAAATGACTTCAGTGGATTACACCTTTTTTTGAGGCATATCTCTCTGGTCACCTTTAGACAGCAACTCAGGTAGAGATAAACTTGCAGAAAACTTTGACTTTGTTGTTGTTGACACTTTTTATTGACATTTCAAACTTACACAAATAGAATGAGGAATGTGGACAAATCATGAAACCTGTGAAACGTTTCCAACTGGTTTTGGTAAGTGATGATGAAAACCCTGGAGTGAGATACAGGAAATTGCACTGTTTGCTTTACTTCCTGTATCTAATTTGGTTGCAGTTCAGAGGACCAGAGTGAGGAGCTTACAGCTACCATTAAATATTAGACAGCAGTGCTGTGTAAGCTGGTTTTAGTGGTCTCTGCCCAGTGCCTCCCTGCTCTACTGTGCCAGCATAGCATTTGCATGGCTGTGCAGTGAAATGGATCAGGGAACAGATTCAATTGAAAGAAAACTTTGCAAAAAGTAAGAGGAAAAATGGTGAAAGAATAGGTTACATTTCAGCTGGTTCAGTTACTGGTGTTACTTTGTAGGAAGCTGAGCTGAGACAACTGAAAGAGCAAAGCAGGAGCAGGACATAGCTGGTACTGCAACTGAGGAAAAAGATTTGTCTGCTGATATCTCCGTGTAGTCCACAGGGGAAAGAGATATGTCTGGAGAGGGCCAGCCAGTGCACCTAAATGAGTGGTCTATTGGAATACCCTTGCCTCCATGAGGGTGCTAAGCCAGGCACGTGTGCCAATCTCTAAAATACTGTAGGAGTATCTAATGTACAACAAAGGGCAGAAAGATGTATGCCTGCTTTGGTGAGACTTTCAGTACATTTTTACAGATTTAAAAAGTTTTGATAAGATTCTCTAAAACTCTTGAAGTTTTCAATGTTTCTGACATTGAGCCCTTCTGGTCTGTGTGGGGAAGAAAGAAAAAAGCTTGGGGTGGGGAGATGGGCTCAATGGGAAGGGAGTGTGGTCTGGGGAAAGAATAAAACATTTCTGGCATGTCTGTTTGTACTTGAGAATCTGTACATGATCCCTATGTGTTTGTGTTTCTGGAATTAAATTTTAATGTTCTTAAACATTGACAAATATTCAATGTAAATTTGAAGTGTTAATGAGAAACTTAAAAGCAGACCTTTAAAAAGCAGGAGTGTCACCTGTATTTTCCTAGTCTGACCTGAATGGATCCGATGAGTTTAAGCTGGGTTTTCTATTGCAGAAAGAATTATTATCCCAAATGATGATAGCACTTCCACCCCTTATTGAGACATTTTGGGGAGAAACGCATTTAAGTTGTGAGGCTCTAAAACACTGTTGTAATGGGAACCATGGCAGTATAATAGACAGACAGTGCTTGGTCCTTGCACACATCCGTCTCCCGCTGCCTTCTTCAGAGAGGGGAATGTTTGTTTTCATTAAGAGATGCCTGTCTCAGAGGAAGTGTTTCTTTGTGTTTTCAGCAGTCTCGGTGACTCCCATACTTGGAACCGTTTGAGTTTCTCTAGGACAGACCTCAGTAAAAGTTTTTAGGTTTGTTATGCACTAGGGCCCCCGTGACTGACTGTGTGAATGGCATCTTTATAGACTCCTTTATAGCAGGAGTTTCCTGGGTGGATGGCAGTCAGGCTGCAAGTTTCCCAGAGTTCAGACTTCTGTATGGCTCTGATCTGGTCATTAAATCACAGATGTTTCTTTGAAAAAGCTGAGTGTGCACGAAGTCACTCCTTTCAACATAGCATGTCTAACGACTTGTGGAAAGCATAGACTGAAAGGAACAGCTATTTGATTTAAGTGTGTGTTTGGTCATTTAATAGACAAAAGACCCGGCATGTGACTGTATTCCTGAAGACAAAGAGAATGATGCATAGTGTTTGCAGACATTTATGTAAATATTTTTTCATTAGCATCTCTACCTTTAGTAAATAACTGCTGAATCCACAATATTCTTAATAACAAATGTGTGCTGTGCTAACTAGTAAGCATAGATCTGAATATAAAAACAATTAAAAATGCTAACCTTACAAAAATCTTGTGTGTATGTCTTTGTATGTACATCTGTGTGTACATAAAGATTGTTACATTGTGAAAATGGGCACATAGTGTGATCTGCCCAATCTGAAATTTGGGATAGGAGTGAATAGTCTGCTCTGGATCAAAATAAAATGCTTTCTGTACAACAAATGTATATGGAAGATATTTTTATACATACAGAAACCTTTTTTCTTCTACTTTTTTTTTTTTTTCCATTTTAAACAGCATTAAATGCCTAATTTCTAGGCATTCTAGAGCTAGCTCAGATAGGGTGAGAAACTGTATTCATGATGGCTGCAGATAGGAACTAAAAGAATTTCCCTGTCAACAAAAATATGTAAAATTTCTCTTCAGGTAAAATGTTCATCAAAATAATGTAAACTTTTCCTTGTTTTCTTCCCTCTTACACTATTGCTGTGAAAACTAAAGTGCCCTCTTCTCTAGGTTATCATTTCCAGACCTCTGCAATGCTTATCTAGCAGAGCAGCCAGACAAATAACACAGCACTCAGCAGGATGAGGCACTGTCTTTAGTATGGTGAAGGCAACCATTTGAAAGAGCAGTAAAGTCAAATAATTTAAAACCATAGAAACAGCTTGTAGATCACTGAAAAAGCAGCACATTTGGAACACAGATGGCTGTTTTTTCTCCCTAAAAATAACAAATGAAAAAAACCCCAAACCCTTCCTTTCTTACTTTTATGTTTTATGCAGTATTTGTACTGACTAGCTATTCAAAGCTCCTTATGGACAAACACAAATGAGGTCTTTTCACTGACGAGCGCTTGGTCTTAATTATTTTTAACAGAATAAGAGATGATGGTCAGGAAACTTCTGGAAAGGAATTGTGTTTTTATTTCCTATAATCTGATGAAATAACTTCTTGTTAAGAAAAATAATTAATTTAAATTTTGAAGTATGAATAATGGTGTGTGGCCCAGTTAGAGACCCTCTGATATCAGCTAATGTTGAGAGCAATAGGTTGCCTTCTTAATTAAAAGTCAGTGGCCAACCAGGGGAACAGAAGAAGAATTTGCAACCATACATGTTTTGATGAGAGCAATCAATTCTTCAAGACATATATAAGCTACTGACTACATCAGATCTGTCCCATTCCTGAAATGGGGCATCAATAGCAAGCCCAGGACTTGAGCAGACCTCTCAACCTACTGTTGTCTTAACGCATAAAACCTCCAGCCTATGTTATGAAAACTTGTCATGGAGTGGGTTACATTACAGCTAGTGGGTCTTTGTCTGTGGTCAAGTCTTGGGCAGGGGACACAGTATGAGCCCACGACTGTGGAAAAAAAATCTCCTTGGATGTGAGGCACTGTTGGGAATCATAGATATATTAGGAAGTATTTAAGATGGCATAGTAGTCTCTCTACCTTTCTAGGCCACAGCCCTGCAAATGGCCTTTCTCTTGGGCTTGTTGTGTGGGACTGGCAGCATTGGATGGATGTGATGGATGGATGGACTACTGGGTGGATGTGGACTACTGGTTGCATACCTGTCTTATGCATGCTTCAGGACGATTAGGATGAATTTCATCAGTCTTTGCCTGCTGCATACAACAGCCTAAAATGGAATACTGATATTTTACTCCTTGAAAACACCAAATAGTAATCCCCATTAGATGCAGAGTGCCTGCAATAACTAACATTAGAGAGTCTCCTGGAAATAAGTTATTTTACAAGTGAAGAAATAACCAAGTCTGAGTAGGATTGTGTGCCCCAAAACCAAATAAGTGTGTAAAACTTTCACTCCCATCCCATCTCACAGTATCAGCAAAAATATCCATGGTGTCTGCTTCACCTGCTGGGCTTGTTTTACTGTGTGTCGTTGCCTCTGATGGCCATGTATACGCTATGTGGCACAGAATCACAGCACCATATGCCAGATCAGTATGTGCTCTACAGTCTTCCCATCTTGTACCTAGTGAAAAGGTCATGCAGTGTCTGACAGCAAATAGCATTTGCTCAGCAGTGGCTTTTTTCTTCCAATGCTGCGTGCAATTTGTGGAGCCTTGTTTCCTGAATCCCATTGATGTGCAAACCTGTTTCACTGGAAGTTGTGTTATTGCACATCTGTAGTTCAACATGGAATCCATAACTGCGTCCTTTTTTTTCAGAAAAAAAGGCTTGCTTGCAGAAGGCTAATGGCTGAGCACCTCAGCATGAATTGGAAGAGTGGTTTAGGCTCATGGAAAGTCCAATCAGTCTCCAACAGACCTGCCTACCCGTTTTGCAGCACTGTGTTGCTACTGCAAAGTTGTGGAGACTTGACATCTGTTTTCATTTGCAAGTTCTCCCACCCAGAAGCTGATGGAGTTTAAGAGGAGAATGGGTCGATTTGCAATTAGAACTATACAAATAGATACTTTGTGTTTGACAATGTTATGTAAAATAAAGGTGAGGAGAACATAAAATAGAAAAGTAGTAATAGCACGGTGTTAAGTTGTGGGAATGTGTTTCCAGGTAAAGAGGCCAGAAGGAGGTTGTGCAGTGTTCTGTTGAAATAGCTACGTGAGATAACGTGAAGCAACTGCATCTTAGTTGTGTAAAGTAGTTTTTCTGAGATTGCTCAATAGATGAAAACCATATGAAGGGAGACATAACACCATGACTTCCAGCTCCTTTTAGAAGAAGCCTTTAATTATATTTTATGTACATTTAAGTTTATGTGAAGCTGTTATGAGTAAGACAAGTACTTATTTTTTTCTTTGCTTTTAACATTTTTTATTAGCAGTTGTCAAGACAGTTCCAGGCCAACCCCCAGCATTTGACAACTTTGATCTTAGAAAAGTTCATTCTTGGCTTTAAGTTTTGTCTTATCCTTCATCAGTTTGATGAGTCTAGAACTCCCATTTTCCACTTTTATAGTATTAAAGGAAAATAAAATTTTAAGATGGGGTGAATTTATTCAGATAATATAAGAGCCTGGGGAAATGTTAAATCAAATCTAAGCACATTTGCAGGTTGTAAAATGCTATGACGAACTCATTAAAAAAAAAAATCAGGTTTGCCAACAACTTTGTTCTTCCTCACTTCAACTGGAGCTGGAAGTAGAGACACTGGAATACTGTGAAACAGGAATATCCTCCAAGTATAGAGGGCATTGTAAAATGAACAAAAAGGTATACCTCTATTTGAAAGAAATATTTGGATATCTCAGGTTCTGGTACTGTTTGAATGACTAATTTTGCAGCTTCCTATTCCTTCTTATTTTCTCAATAAACAGTAGATAGGACATTTTTTTCCTGAAGGATCTGTGGGAGCTTGGAGGTGACCACCGAGGGCAAGAATGCCTAAGTCCCACTTCAATCAGTGAAGTAACTAGCACTGCTGTAATGACGAGATGAGTAGATTCTTCCAAAGATAGGCGAATATTAAAGGTTGAAAATCCTCAGGGAATCACATGCCCTTCTTGTGAACTGCTGGAAATATGCTTCATCATCAAATGCATTCTGTGGGTAGATGCCAATTATATGAAAGCCCGTCTCTCTAGATCTGTTAGTGTTATTTCAGTGCTTGGGGGTTGGAGCTTAATACAATATGCTCTTTCCTTCTCTGACTGGTAAAGCAGCACAAAATAGAATTATTAGTATAAATACACGTTGCCTACAAAATGTAAATCCAGCAATTAGACTTTTCCCTGGTGGTGCGCTCTAATGAGCGTTACCATATTCTTTGTGTTGCTGTAGGGAAGCAGTGGGTGTAGCAGTGGGGCTTGGCTAATTTATGGGGGAATCCTCAGGATACAAAATTTTTCCTTGATAAGAGGAGAAACAGCTTGTATTCCAAGCAACATTTATCTCAGGCAAGCTTGCCTCCCAAAAGAACAGCTCTGGGAGCATCACCATTTACAGCTTATGATATGATTTCTGAGGCCTTCTGACATGTGTGAGCTGGTGAAAATCTTTATGGAAGGAGTTACTTAATCCTCTTTAGTCCTGAGAAACACTGTATAAGTGTAGGGAAAGCTCTGACAAACAAGAGGTGGCTGGGGAGGGGTATTGGACACTTTGAGAAATTTGCTCTTCCCTTTTTGGGTTAAAAGAATATATTTGCCATTTCTTCTTTATGCACTGAGTGTGCAAGTCTGATATATTATGCCTTCACTTTTGTATCTTGTGGCCCTGAGTTGCATGCCCTGGTTTGTATGTGGTGTAATGACTCCATTGTAATTATAGATGGTGAAACTTTCAGTAAAGCTGCAGTGGAAAATGCTTCTAATCTGAAAGGAAAATGCTGGGATTGTCTTGTGAACACAGCATCTTATACCATTGTGACCTCTCTAGAAAAAAATTGACCCATGGTAATCTAATTATTGTTTGTTGTGATGGGCAGATAACAAAGTAAATATTGGAGTGGACTGATTGCCATCTCTACTTTAGGAGTGGGATCTTGACAGCATTATTTCAGTGAGCGCAGCTGCTACTACTTTTTTTTTTTTTTTTGTCTGATGAGTTAGTACTTTGTGTTGTTGGAGGAACTCTAGGACAGCTGATAGTAACCCTGAATCAGATCCTGAGAGTGCTGAGTGATAACTGTTCCTTGTCTGTTCAAGGTTTTTTTCACACTCAAAGCTCTCTCTGTTGGTGGGAGATGCTGGAAAAATAGAAAACCATGGGTAATATGGGTGCTCAGTGCCCCTGTAAAGCAGGCTTGATACTGAGGATTTGGGGTAAGGGTCCACAAATGCAAGCAACCTCAAACATGAACATTTATTAAATTTATATGGTAATTAAGTAATGATAGAAAATGTTAATGACATCAGGGTGAATATATGTGCTAAATAAGCTTGAATGTTTTGGTTAATTATCAAAATTCTCTGTGGTTTTCATTATATATCTGGGGTTGCATCCAAGGAGTTTTCTGCAGGCAGGCAGAAACTCATTTTTTGTCTGCTATAAGCTGACCAAAAGTTGGGTAACCATGTTAGAGCTAAACGCAGCTTTACAGAGGGATAGACCCTTAGTGGTGATATGATGTACTCTGGTGCTTAAACCTATCAATGTGAGACATTTCCTCTGTGTGTTGTGAGACAGCCGTGTAGTACAAATTGTAGTTGCTGAGATAGATCCATTCATTATGATAATGTTATAAAATTCAGCTCATCTTTCAGAAAAGAGCACAACAACAGGGAATCTGGACTTTAAGCAAACCCACAGTGAGTTTTGAAGCAGCTCAAGCAAAGGTATTAAGAAAAACTTTGGGGAGCCTACGCTAAATGCTTGGCAAACATGAGCTGAGATTAGAGTGAAGACAGGCAGTGCCAAGGACGGGAAATTTGAGTAGATTTTTCCATGGTAATTTTGGATTCCTTCAGGCTTCATGCAGTAAAACTAAAGGAGTCTGTGATAAGGTCAAGTCCTGCCCTCATGAAGTCAGGAATAACTTTAGTCTTAATATCAGGGGAGATGATTTGCTTTCAGGGCTTGTATCTGAGATGAAGCAAATGATTATTTCTTCACAGAATTGTGTTTCTGATACACAAAACCCAAGGATCTACTAAAATGGGTCTTTCTTCTAACTTGAAATTTTTTTTTCCCCCCAAATGCATTTGTTCATTTGAGAAAATGTTGGGACATTTTAGACATTTTAAAGCCCCTCATATTTCCTTGCTTAAAGAACATTTTATTGTTAAATATAAGTTAATTATACACAACTGAAAAACAAGTCAAAATTACAGTTAAATATTACAACATTAACAGAAGAAAATGCTTTAACTGATTCAAACTTACCCCTGCTCTCAGAAATTTACTTATGAAAATAACTTTTCCTTTGACATTTTAGCTTCATTTTAACAAAAGTTATGGTACCTCAGATATTTTTGCCAGTTAGAAAGCCATTTTCTGCCCATTTCAGCTTTAGGTCTGGCACCTTATCTGGACTGCTAGCTTAAAGCCTGCTTGAAGAGCCAAATCAAATTAATAACTCCAAATAGTCCTAACTTTACTGATAGTTAGAGTGAAGCCTGATTTTGGTATCTACTCTGACTCCAGAATACCCTTTGAGATCCAGACCATGTGGTGCCCTTTTGGCTATTATAAAACTATGAAGAGATTGAAGTCATCTTGTTCTAGAGCATTAATCTAGATTTTAATATAAGCATTTCTGAGACTAAAACCGTAGGGTTTGCATCAGCTGTTTTAAAACCTCTCAATGTTCTCCTGAAACTTTTTCTTTTCCAAATTTTTCTAAGTGTGAAGAGTCCTTCCCCTGAGGAAGGAGGAGTAGCAGAGACAATATGTGATGAACTGACCACAACCCCTGTACCCTGTCCCCCTGTGCCACTGGCAGAGAAATTGAGAGTGAGGTTAAGCACAGGAAGAACGGAGGAGTGGGGGGAAGGTGTTTTAAGATTCAGTTTTATTTCTTGTTGGCCTACTCTGATTTGATTGGTAATAAATTAAAATATTTTCTCCAAGTTGAGTCTGTTCTGCCCATGATGATAATTGGTGAGTGATTGCTCTCTGTCCCTACCTCAGTCCACGAGCCTTTTGTGGTATTTTCTCTCCCCTGTCCAGCTGAGGAAAGGGAGTAATAGAGCAGCTTTGGTGGGCACCTGGTGTCCAGCCAGGGTCAACCCACCACAACAGGTGTGTTAACAGTGTTCAGAGAATTAATTTGCGGGAGCTACAGAAGAAAGAAAAAATAATAGCAAATGTTAATGAGGTAGGATAGGCTGCAGTGGACACAGCAGCGGTGCTCTGCTCTTTTGGGCTTTTGAACAAGTGGATGTCTGAAGTTAGCTGGATGGCAGGCAAATGCTGGAGATGATGCCTTCCCCAAATAAAATCTGTGTTGTGCAATTGAGCTGTAAAGACCAAACACTGGGAGAACCTGGACCTTTTCTCGATCTTTCCATCCTCTCTCTCAATTTCTGGAGCCCTGTAAGGAGCAGGAACATAGCAGGCAAATTGAAGTTAGTGCTTCACTTTTAGAGAAAGAGGGAAACACTTTTGGTGGGAACAAAAGCTGCTCAAATATGGCTGCCTCCCACAGTAGCTGCAGTCTTTTGCCTACCTTGTGGCAACTACCCACCCTGATTATACTTTTAATCAGTAAAAATAAAATGGAGTTGATCTGCATTTGCCTTACAGTGAATACCTACTGGGCTGGGAAACTGGGAGAGACATGAAAGGGATAGTATTCATTATTTATAGCCATTCCTATAGTGCTTATCACCATAGTGTCTACAAGTGAGCACCATTGACAAGCCTCTAAATGTGATATAAAATTTAATAATGCATTAATAATAATGTGCGCTTGTCTGTGGTGGCAGCAGTTGTGACTGAGATTACTTAAAATGGGAAGAAGAGAGAACTGCCACAGCTCAGTGGAGGTGGAAATCTGCCACTGCAGAGGAGAAGGAGGCAGGGGAGCTGGGGAGACGCAGTGGGCTCAGCAAGGGGAGAAGTCAGTCCAGAGGCACTGGGGTCAGCCATGGATTCAGGGCAGGAGAAGACACGGGTGGGAGTTCAGCAACTTTGCAAAAATGCATGTGTTTAAACAGTATATTCAGGAATAAACAGAAATGTACTTTAACTTAATAATTAACGACTTCCCATGCTGCCCTGCCATACACATATGAATACATGCAGAGGCCTGCATGGCACCTTCTCTGAGGTAATAACAGAAGATGACCAAGCCTGGAGTTTGCCTTGTTAAAATGCTACAGTTCAAAGCTGACACCTCAACTAATGAAACTGCTTTCTCTCCCCCTCCAACTTGTTTTATTATGCTATCCTTCTCTCTTGCTCAGCTCTGTTCCTTTTTCCTGCCTCTGACCTGGATAAAGGCAGTTCATACTGCTCTGTGTCGGCACTGGGGAGAGCAACTGTGGAAAGTGGCTTTATCCTCCTGCTAATGAGGCAGGAAGAAGAAAGGACGATGGTCACAAGCAGAGCCAGAAGCAGATACACCTGAAACAGTTCTCCTTTCAGAGTATCCAGATTAATTCACTTCTCATTAATCATTTCAGGAAGAGAGAAATGTCTTTCATTGCTACTAACTGCCTGTGGCTTATACCTGGGAAACAATCCTCGTGGACAAGGGAGCAGAGCAGAGCTGACAGATCTTTAAGGATGCTCTCCATAGAGCACAGGAGCTCTCAATCCCCCCGTGTAAGAAACTGGGCAAGGAAGGAAAGAGATCAGCATGGCTGAGTCGAGACCTGATGGTCAAAATAAAAGGGAAAATGGAATTGCACAGACAGTGGAACAGTGGAAGCAGGGACGGATATCCTGGGAAGAGTACAGGGACATTGCCCAGTTGTGTAAGGATAAGATCAGGAAGGCCAAGACGCAGCTGGAGCTGGACTTGGCAAGTGATGCAAAGAAAAACAAAAAGGGCTTCTGCAGATATGTAAACCAGAAAAAGAAGGTCAAAGAAAGTGTCTCCCCCCTGATGAGCAGCAATGGTGAGCTAGTAACAACAGACAAGGAGAAGGCTGGGGTCCTCTACGACTTTTTTGCCTCAGTTTTTACTGGCAATCTCTCTTTGCACAGCTCTCAAGTTGATGGCCCATGAGGTGGGGACCAGGGATATGAAGTCCCTCCCACTGTAAATGAGGACAAGGTTCATGACTATCTGAGGAACCTTAACACACACAAGTCCATGGGACCTGCTGAGATGCATCCCAGAGTCCTGAGGGAATTGGCTGATGCAGTTGCCAGGCCACTCTCCATAATATTTGAAAAGTCATGGCAGTCAGGTGAAGCCCCTAGTGACTGGAAGAAAGGAAACATCACACCCATTTTTAAAAAGGGTAGAAAGGAAGACCCTGGGAACTACTGACCCATCAGCCTCACCTCTGTGCCTGGGAAGATCATGGAACAGATCCTCCCAGAAGATATGCTAAGGCACCTAGAGGACAGGGAGGTGATCCAACAGAGTCAGCATGGCTTTACTAGGGTCAAGTCCTGCCTGACCAACCTAGTGGCTTTCTACAATGGAGTGATTGCATCAGTGGACAAGGGAAGAGCTGTGGATGTCACCTATTTGGACTTCTCCAAGGCTTTTGACATGGTCCCCGACAACATCCTTCTCTCTAAGTTAAAGAAATACAGGTTCGATGGGCGGACTGTTCAGAAATTGGCTGGATAGTTCCATCCGGACAGTAATGGTTAATAGCTCAATGTCCAGATGGAAAAAAGTGACAAGTGGTGTTCCTCAAGGGTCTGTGTTGTTTAATATCTTCATTAATGATATTGACAGTGGCACTGAGTTTGCCCTCAGCAAGTTTGCAGATGACACCAAACTGGGGGGTGCAGCTGATATGCCAGAGGGATGGGATGTCATCCAGAGGGACCTGGACAGACTGGAAAGGGCCCAGGTGAACCTTTTGAGGTTCAACAAGGCCAAGTGCAGGGTCCTGTGCCAGGGACACCAGCATTATCAATACAGGCTGGGAGAGGACATGCTAGAGAGCAGCCCTGTGGTAAAGGACTTGGGGGTACTGGTTGATAAAAAGCTGGACATGAGCCACCAATGTGCAATGGCAGCCCAGAAGGCCAAGTGCATCCTGGGCTGGATCAAAAGAACTGTGGCCAGCAGATCAAGAGAGGTGATTCTGCCCCTCTACTCTGCCCTGGTGAGACCTCACCTGGAGTATTGCGTCCAGCTCTGGAGCCGCCAACACAAGAAGGACACAGACCTGTTGAAGCATGTCCAGAAGTGAGCCACGAAAATTATTAGAAGCCTGGAGCACCTCTCCTGTGAAGATAGACTGAGAGAGTTGGGGCTGTTCAGCCTGGAAAAGAGAAGGCTCCAGGGGGACTTTATAGTGACCTTCCAATACCTGAAAGAGACCTATAGGAAGGCAGGGGAAGATCTGTTCTCAAGGATCTGTAGCAACAGGACAAGGGGTAATGGTTTTAAGCTAGAAAAGGGTAGATTTAGACATTAGGAAGAAGTTCTTTAACATGAGGGTGGTTTATCACTGGAACAGGTTGCCCAGAGAGGTGGTGGAGGCCCCATCCTTGGAGTCATTTAAGATCAGGCTTGACGGGTCTCTGAGTAACCTGACTTAGCTAGAGATGTCCCTGCTTATTGTAGGGGGGTTGGACTAGATTGCCTTTAGAGGTCCCTTCCAAACCAATACATTCTATGATTCTAAGGTTCTATGACCTGTCTGTAGCTGTTTTCTGCGGTTTTCATGTAGCTGTTCCTCTGTGTAGAAAAAGAGTAAAATATAATTTGCATTGTGTAAATCACTTCATTGTAAAAAAAAAGTGGAGATACACCATACTGTGCTCCACTTTTGTAGAAACCATATTTTCTTGTCACCATAACCAGGTCAGACACATTTTTTACCTCTTTGTTCCTGAGAACTCTACATGTTGTATTTCCTGCCAGGGTGCCAACAACTCAGAGAAGTAAAGCTCACAAAGTTCATTATTTTGTCTTGCTCAGACAGACCAGTGTCATCTTACTTTCACACGTAAGATAAATTCCTTCATCTCTGCCAGACAAGTATTCCCCAACCTGCCAAGCAAATAGTTCCAGTTCATATAATAGATGCGTACGTCCTGCAATTCTCCTCCACACAAAGTCAGCAGTGATACCTATGATTTTCAAGTTTTTAATCCTATGCTCAAGGCTTTGCCATGGTAGAACTTGTTGCTTTGTGATCTTTATTAGTCTTATTGTTCAGATTATCTTGTTAGATTGAAACCTCATTAGTTCTCTTCAAAATTAATGTAACAACTAGAAAACAAGGAGGTATGTTTATATATAGAGTAACACATGAACTTCAAGGGAAGTTGCTTCAGAAAATGTCTGTCGGATGCTAGTGAGAAACATCACTTTTACCAAACTGGTGGAATTTCAGACCTTCATATCTGGGCTTTGCATCTTCTCCTCTTTTCAGACATTAGCAGGTTTTTTATGGCTGGATTTCCTTGCTCTACTGTTTCCTAAATCTGTGAAACTACCTGTTTACAATCTTAAATCCTCTACAAGTACATCTTAGCTCAGTGGGGCTAATAAATTCACATCTGTTGTTAGATGCGATGTGTTTGAAGTTCAGGCATGTTATTAAAGGCAAAGCAACTACAGCCAAGATTTCATTTCTGATACCATAAAGACACAGCAACTGGTTAAAATAGTTCTGATGTACTATTAGGTAATTGAAATCTCCATCTCTGCTTGTTTGCATGCTGATGAGATTAATTTAAGCATCTGCAATTAGCTCATTAAAAGCCAGAGGTTTTATTTGTCTTCTCTTTCTCTTATTTTTTAATGTTGCCTGACAGTGCCTTTATTGGTAAGATCCACATAAACAGAGATATGCTACGATTATATCTCTTGACTTATTCTCATTCTTTACTTGGGTTTTAAATCATTCTCCTTCACAACGAGGCTTTCATGTCTGATGATAAGGTACAGTCTATGCAAAGGTGAGAAACCTCATCCCAATTAAAATAATGTTTTATTTGCTATTACTCTTAATGACTAGAGTCTTGGACTCACCTGTGCTTAAAATTTCACATCTTCTGAGCAGCAGCAGAACTAAAACTTTCTAGTAGAGGGGCATATGAAGAAAAGTTTTGCGGTAGGTATGTGTATGTATTTGTGTGTATGTACAAAGTAATGAAAGCTTAAGAGAAGAGTTCTGTATCAAACAAGAACAATATCAGTTATTCATTATCAGGGGAATACAAAAAAGGATGGCAATATTCAATTAGGGAAGCATGGGGAACTCTTTGGTATGTGTGCCAGTATTTCCTCCATGCCAAAACTCTATTGTCATGCACTCAGCAAGTCCAGATATATACTGCTTTCAATCTGCATGCAAGATATGCCCAGAAAGAATTGCCATTTCTTGAGTTCTTTGGGTACTTGTGGGTTCATCCAAGACCAATCTGGTTAAAAGCAGTTATTTCTGGATTCTGCATCATTTTGAATTTATCTGTAACTTATACAGACAAACAAATTAAATCACTGAAAGAATATCAAACTATCCAAGATCTGAAATAAATAATTGCAAATCAATCCTTTTTCTACTTTAGATAGGCAATATGTCCATTAAAAAATTGACAGCTCGTTCATTTTCAAGGGAAAATAATGTTAAGGATGTTTATAAACTGCCAAGTATTCATGTGGGAAAGGCTTACTAACCGTATTTCATTACTATTTTGGAATTATTGAAACAACATTCCTTGCTTGCTTGTCTAGGAGACATCTTGCTGTGGTCTGCTATAGAGTACCAAGGCACAACAAGCTTGGCAGTCAGACAGTTTATAACCACTCCTTTTGTCATGGTTTATGTCCAGCCAGGAGCTGAGGGTCACCCCTCCCCCTGGTGGAATGGGAAGGAGAATAGGGAGAAAAAGGCAAAAGTCCGTGGGTTGAGGGAAGAATTTCATAGAACAACACAAGGGGAG
>JAVSBS010017163.1:0-31681 GCA_033124195.1 Coracias cyanogaster
GGAGATGTGGTGCTGAGGGCCAGGGGTTAGTGGTGCCCTGGCAGTGCTGGGGGAATGGTTGGACTTGATGATTTTAAGGGTCTTTTCCAACCAAAACAATTCAATGATTCTAAAGGTGAAGACTAAAGTCATTGTTCAACTTTTTCTTGATAAGGAGGAAAGTATCATAGGAATGCAAAAATGCAGCCTGTGTTTACATGAGTCGCAGGAGGGTTTTTCATACAAGTAGCCCCATTAACTTCAGCACATAAACTATCTCTTCTCGTGCACATGGGTTTGCAGGATTAAAATCGCTTGTAAATGTTGATAGATACCATGCTCAGCAACCTCACAGCGTTCGTGTTTTTCTTCACTGTAGCACTGCAGAGTCATTCCATCTCTATAAAACTCGTGGAGAGATTTTAAGGTGAGCCAAATACATCTCAGAGCTTGGTTGCTTAATTAACACAAGACCTCGCAGCAACAGCATTGCAAAACAAGCTCCAGCGCTGGCCCTCTGCCTTTTTCCACTTGGTTGGTTCTGCTGCCCATATGTCTGAGCCTGCCATCACAGAGCATCGAGCGTGTTTTAATAGCTGCTGCTCTTCAAATAATTTTATTACTGTGACAGCGACTTTATAAATGCCTCTTACTCTCCTGATGATACAGACTCAATATATTAACAGCATCATTGGTTTTTTTTTCTGTTTTTCCCCAGGTGCAAATACATCAGTTGTTGTGGATTTCATGCCTACATCATCATGGAACATCTCAAGTGAATTAGATACAGGTAAGTGGACAGCAAAAAAATAGAAATATGTGAAATCGGATTTTAAATCTCAGTTGTTCTCGTTGGCTTCTTCTTTCTTATATCCTTAACCTTCCCCGACATTGGATCGGGACACTTGGCCAAGTCAGCAAGCAAAGAGGTGAGGGGGTATTTAAGATAGACCTTGTTTGCCTTGTGACTCTTTGACATATAATTATGTGTGGTTCTGTGATTTCTGGAGAATGCTGTGCTCATTTCTTGTACCAGTAAAATATTCCATGTGGTGAAAATACTTCAAGATGTGGGTTCTGTTGGTTTATGGACTGCTTGACATTTCGTCTGGTGGATCTTAGGATTTGAACTCAAAATAAACAAGCATCAGGCCATCAGTTTGCTGTGATGTGTTTTATTGTGAAATTTTAAGGCTTTAAATTAATAGCAGGAGAAAATAGATTTGCAGGTGGTAATTATGTATGATTTGGAGCTCTCCAAGGGGTATATATCTTGTAAAAAAAAGGTGTTCAAAGACAAAAAAAAGGTGTTGGAAGGGGCTTTGGGCAACCTGGTCTAGTGGGAGGTGTCCCTGCCATGGCAGGGGGGTTGGAACTAGATGATCTTTGAGGTGCCTTCCAACCCAAACCATTCTATGATTCTATAATTAAGAAAGTTTGGATTCACTTCTTATGACTAAAATATAAGCTTAATTTTTTCCCCCATTTTTCAGGTTCCTTTCAGTTAATAGCACTGCTTTTGTGAAATTACTTGAAATAATGATTTATTATTGTTTTATTGCAAAGATGACTTCATTTTTCATGCTCTTTAAGAGCTCCTGACTTTTTTTTTTTTCATGTTCCAGGAACTGAACATCTGAAATTGCAAGAAATAAAGTGGATGTGTATCTGTGATTCCTACTAACTTTAATGCACTCTTGAAGTGCTTTAATTCATCATCTTTCAATCCCTCCTAACAGACCTCTGTCTTCTGAAATGTCTCTTTTCTTTACAGAAGACTTGTAACAAAATAGTAATCATCATCATAATCTTGTAGTGTCATGGGGTAATCTCTATCACTAGATTGTTTTTAGACCAGTAAAAACATCTATGAATTCACAAACATGTGAGGCACTGCCTTATGCAAGGGGATGGATGTGATCACCTCTTGAGGTCACCTGATCCCTTCCTGTCCTTCTCTGGCCATAGAAGGTTGCCCCTCTACTTCCTTGAATAGAAGAACTGGGCAACATTTTTGTCTGTGGAGTGATACCAGAGATCATTGTCACCGTCCTCCTCTGGTTAAGTCCATCGGGTGTGGTTGAATTCAGTTCTTTGTGTTACCAGGACTAGAGACAGAAAATTCTGGCCTACCAGTGGTGGTAAAAACTGGTCTCAAATACAGGAAAATATAAAATAGTCCAAATGTTTTGCCATTATCTGTGAGAAAGGGTGGCCTACCCAACAGATGGTTCACGTCTCACTGATGCTGGACCAAGCATCTTACGCAGGCGTTAATCTCTTGTACTTTACATCGTAAGAAAAACTGACCAAGTAAGAAACTTGACTACAACTTCTGACTTCTCACCAGCCTACAAGTGAGGTTTGCCACATTCCTGGCTGGGTTTTCTGGTTTTATTTAAGAATGAAACACTCCCACAACCTGAAATGAAGTTACACTCTTTACTCATTTGTCTTTAAATAACATTCAGGTTCTCAAAAAACTCAAAAAGGCTTTAACCTTTCCTAGCTGCTGTGGTTTAGTCAAGAATATAGTTTTTGTAGTCTTTTCTTAATGACGCAGAAGAAAACATTTATGAAATTTTCATTTTAAGCAGAGTATTTAAAGTTTCATAAATATCCTTGATAGTCGTCCTTGATGATACTTGATAGTACACGAGATGATGTTGAGAAAAAAAACCTCCACAAAAGCAAAGAATGTCTTGCTCAGCACTTTTCTCTCAAATTCCTGAAGCTTAAAGGGTCCCAGATGGATCCATTCAGCAAAACCCATGCTCCCGTAAAGTTTTATGACCCTTCAGCCCTTCTGAAAGCTGCCTTGTTTGGTGTGTACATGCTGCGTGGGCAAGCTGAAAGGGTGTATAAAGGAGGCATGTCACCCACACTTGATATTACAGCTCATCTACTTCGTTTTCATCTGTGCAAATTCTACCCACTTAGGCAATTGCTACATAGACACCCACTCAACAGCTTGCAATAGAAAGAATGCTATTATTACAGTATTTAACTGAAGTAATAACCAGAGCAAGGCTGCCTAACCTCGTGATATTACAATATTTACTAGGGGATTCGAGGGTGAATATGATTTATCATGCTTGAAGTGGTGCCAAATCATTCAGGACCATCAATTAGACTGCTCTGAAGTGAAGACCTCAGTGCTGAACGTAGTCCAGCTGTGGTACGAGCTGCACAAACCTATGCAAAGGAAAGTGTCCAATGGCATAAGGTCGTATTTTACTGTGGCTGTATGTACATGAGTTTCGAAAATAGCCCTGTATTCAGGTGCACATAATAGTTAATAGCCATGTAATTTGCATACGTGTCTATGAGTAACATCACCACAGGGCAAGTACATTAAATACACTTCAGTGCTGCTAGAAGATGTGCTCTTACGGTCATCACGAATATTTTGAGTGCACACACCAGCACTGGGCTTGGTTCATACTGCCCAGAATGACACTGAGTTATCAGAGAAACCACGTACACGTGTTTTTGCTGAGGTACCACGCAAGTGTTGCAACGCAGTAAGTGCGAAACCACCGCAAACGTTCCTGAACCTCTGTGTATTTGGGATGAATCAGGCTTTTCCTCCCTTTTCTCTGACCTTTCTGACAGCAGGTTGTGACACGATTCTCACAGTCTAGAGGCAAAACTTAAGTATTTCTATCCCACGAGCTATACGCAGCTCTCGGTTGACTTTACCAACTGCTTATTGAGCTTCCAGCCCTTGATACGAAGGCTGAAGAGTCCACTGTGAAGCTGGAGTGGACGGAGGGAAATCACCCGTTATATTTGTGACATGCCTCTAGGCTGACCTACTATGAAACATAAAAAATGCAGCAGGCTTATGTTCAAAAAGAGCATCCCCTTTTAATATCTAAATATCTGCAAAGACTCTGTCCTCTCTACATGCTATAATTTCTCACAATCAAACTACAACTAGCCGAACAATTCATACTATTTCTCCTACCTCTAGGCACAAAAATAGGTCGAGTCTATCAGTGCAGGCAATGAAATTTTATGGTAACTGCTGAATTCCTGGAGATTGGAGAGAGGGAGAAGTGCAAGGGACTAGTGGAGGTTGTAGGAAGGAAGGGTGGGGGTTGTGAAACATCAGTGGCGTTTTGCAGATACGAAGGTGGGTAAGAAAGCCGGGGAGCGGTCTTTTTTCAAAAGGAGCCATCGTGTGTAAAAGAACTGGGAATGGACAGTGGCATTTCCAGAGGTTTGGGGTCAATGAAGGGATGTTAGGAAGGGTGCTCCTAATGAGAGAGGGAAGCTTTCACTGGTGACATTGTGATAGACTGGGTAAAGGAACTAGGAACCAAGGTGATGGAGACAAGGCAGGGGTTGTTCAAGTGAGATGGATTAATGTTGAGAACAGAAAGAGTCAGATGTGGAGAGAGAAATTCAGCTGAAGAACTAGTGCTGGGAAAAAAAATAGTGGGGGGGGAGAATAATGCAGACTGAGATTAGATAAGAAAGGGAGGGAGGGAGGGAAAATAATATGAGAGTCAGTAGAGTGGAGATATATTGGAAAAGAATGCAGAGGACACTTGCAAAATATTAAGGTATAGAGCAAAGGGAGGGAACAAGACCTGCTGGAGATTGTGTTTCTTTATAAATTGGAAGAGACCCAAAACCTCCTCATTGTCACATCTCTGCTGTCAGAAGATGACCTGCTGAAAACCATTACTGAGCCATCCATGGCAAGAAAGCGGGATGAAAACCTCTCGTACAGAGAAGGGTTACCCTTCTGCCAAGTGGCAAACCCCAGTTACAGTGGTTAGAAGGTCTCCAGCCTTGCAGGCTGAGAACCACTGTCCCTGCCGGTGGTAGTAGAGACAGGAGGCAAGACTGAGGCTTTGTTTTTGAACCAGCACCAAGTGATCGGTTTCTTTCAGGTATGAAACTTTCCAGCCTCCAAACCTAAAAGGTCACTTTATGTTAAGCATAGAAACATGGAATCATTTAGGTTGGAATATTTGATGATATTTGTTGATGATGCATTTGTTGATATTTTGCATCTCTTTAATATCTTTTCTCCCTCCCTGAGATTCACATGCCTAAATTCTCATTTCATGTAATGACACAAATACTTCAGAGTAGTTTTATCCACCATTAGAAATCTCCCTCCACATCCAAAGCTGCTGCTGGAGGTCCACGCCAGATTCCTACAACTACTCTGAAAAAGCCTCATACTACTGTTCTTCAAGATGACTCTAAAGAGAAAAAAAATGAGAAGGAAAAGCAAAGATAGCAATGAAATTCTTTTAAATCATACAATGCTACTCAATACTCTTTATTCCAATGCATTTTTCAATATCACAGAATCACAGAAGACCCGCCTCTGGAGATCATCTTGTCCAAAGAGGTTGCCCAGGATGGCACCCAGGTGGGTCTGGAATCTCTCCAGAGAAGGAGGCTCCACAACCTCTCTGGGCAGCCTGTTCAAAGGCTCTGTCACCCGCAAAGGAAAGAAGTTTTTCCTGCTGTTCAGATGGAACCTCTTTCCAGCAGGTCAATCCCTAACCTTTACTGCTGCAAAATATCCCTGTTATCATGGTTGTTACTTCATTAGAGCTCTGTTCTTCAACAGCAGTTTTAGTTCATTTCTGTCCAGATTCCTCGCAGGGCTGCAGCTGGGATGAATGCTCAGACTGGAGCACTGCATGTCATCCTCTGCATCTTCTGAAGAGCAGGTGGCAACCCAGTCTGCTTGTGTCCGCTGAATCAAGACTCTCCAAACTTTGGAGGGAGTCAGGCTGTTACAGAATCCTCTTTGGGAATAAATCCGACTGGAGAAACATTGCAAATCCCCTTTGCAGCGTTCTGATTATCCTTAGTCCTCTCAGCATTTTCAAGTATGGGTGAACCTTTCTTAAAGCAGTGCCCCACTGTGAACAGCAGCTGCTGGCCAATCCCTCCTTCCTTCAGGGCCTGTTTCTGTCCTGAATCACTATGTAGTGTCCCAGAAGAGACAAACTCCAAGTTCTCTCTCAGAAGCCTTTTCATGCTTAAGAAGTTGACTCTAATTTTTTGTGTGGTGTCCACCTGGGAAACTAGATTCTAGTTTCTTCTTCATTTGCACATCACTGTTATTCCGCAATTTGCCATGCAAATGGTAGGGACATGGTTCAGCGGTGGACTTGATAGAGTTACGTTAATGGTTGGACACGATCACAGAATCATAGAATATATTGGGTTGGAAGGGACCTCTAAAGGCCATCTAGTCCAACCCCCTATGATAAGCAGGGACATCTCTAACTAGATCAGGTTGCTCAGAGCCCCATCAAGCTTGACCGTGAATGTCCCCAGGGATGCGGCCTCCACCACCTCTCTGGGCCACCTCTTCCAGTGTTCCACCACCCGCATATTAAATATTTTTTTCCTGAAGTCCAACCTAAATCTACCCTTTTCTAGCTTAAAACCATGACCCCTCATCCTATCGCTACAATCCCTTATGAACAGTTCTTCTCCTGCCATCTTATAGGCCCCTTTCAGGTATTGGACCTTGAAGGCCTTTTCCAACTTGAACGATTCTATGAAATTACATCAACGAAATTCTACCACCTGTCTTAAACAGGTGAGGCGGATCCTCTTCTCAACATAAAAATCTGCATCTATGGGTCTAATCAGTCCAATTACGACCCCGGGCCTCTTAGCCAGAACATCAGGGCTCTGCTGCCCGCCGCTTAATTCAGCCCCGGTATCAGGGTCCAGCCGCCGGCGCCCTCAGGCCGGGGCTGACACCCAGGCGCACGCCAGGCCCGGCCTGGCACAGCCCCGAGGAGAGCCGGGGATAGAGCGGGGCGGGCGGAGGGCGATGCCGCCGAGGGCTCCGCGCTCCCCTCGGAGCCCGCGGGGGCTTGTCGCTGTCGGGATGAGGAGCGGAGCTTTGGGCGCGGATCGGCCCGGCCCCGCCTCCCCGGGCCTGGGCGCGGGGGCGGCGGCGCGTTTATCCCGGGACGGGGGCCGGGCCTCGGGGTCCTGGCGACGGCGGCGGCGGGCAGGTGAGAGGGGCCCGGGGGAGCGGAGCGGAGCGGAGCGGCGGGGAGGAAGCGGGGGGCGGCCGTGACGTCACGCCGCCGCCGGCCGTGACGTCATGGCGGCGGGGCGCCAGTGACGTCACGCCGGCGGCCCCGGGACACGGGGAGCCGGTGCCCAGGCGATGGCGGCGGCGGCAGCTCCTTTCCCAGCGCCCCTTGGTACCGGGAACTGAGGAAGAGCCCCCGAGTTGCCAGGAGGGGGACCTCTGAGGACGTTTCCCAGTCTGGGAAATGCAAAATGAGATGTTGATTTAGGTGGAAAGATGCGGAGCTGGAGCTGTGAGGTCAGTGCCCTTGGGACAGCCAGCAGTTGGGTCTGATGGAGGAGAAAGTAGGAGCTTGCTGCAAGAGAGGAGGTGTCAAAAAATTCTCCGGCTGCTTGACAGTCATCTCCTTGCGATGCTCTGCTGAACCTCCTGCCAAGAGCAGACTGGTGAGCGGCAAGAGAAGACTCTTTAGTCATGGTTGAAAGCCACCTACAAGGTCTAGATTTTGATGCCATGGGTCTCCTGTGATCGCTTTGTGGTTGCACTTCTGTTTCCTGGGATTATAGTGTTGACAAGATTATCTGAGAAGAAATAATGCTTCAGCGAGTGAGCTGAGTGACCGGGAGCACAGGAGGCTTTGTTGGAGGGGGTGCTCCTCTAAGTAGAACTACTGTCTGACATCACCTGTAATTTTAAATTGTGGGCACAGCTATTACTCTGGAATTCGATATGCTTTATAGGTGGAGCCCAGACAAACATCTCATGTGTCAACGCAGATGTTCTCTAGAAGAATAATGAAATCCCTCAGAACAGCATGGCTTCAAGGCCATCACTAGATGAGATGAGAAAAACATCGGCAATTTAAAAATGCTTGTTCACAAAATGCTGTCCCCACTTGCTAACCTTTGTGGGATGTTCAGTTTGATAAAAATCCTAAATTTGGAGGCTTGGAGCGAACCAGAGCAGTTATAAGTAAACAGGTTGCAGTAAGGCTCTTGCATTGTCTTCCAGTGCATAATTAAGCAAGACTTTAGTAATAGCCTTGCAATAGGCACTCAGGTAGTTATGTAATAAGTTTCTATGTGGCGCTGGATAGAAAGGAGGCTTCAAAATTGTGTTTGTGGTCTCAGCAAGGGGCTGGTGATGGATAGCCTGTAGAACACGGCAAAACCAGAAGTTCTGTCTTCTTGTAGCCCTTTGATGTTCCACTGGCGGTACAGAGGGATGTTGGACTCGCATCGTATGGTCCCAAAGCCAGGGTGAAGGTTCTGTGATCAGGGGTCAGCTGTTCCTTATGACGTGTTGGAGGTAGTGTACAACTGAACAGGGGGAGCAGGAGCTGAAGCCTAGTTGAGCGTCCACCTTCCAGAAGAAGCTGTGCTGCTCCGAGTTTTCCCTCAATCAGTCATTTATTTTCTCCACTTTGGCTTGGATTCAGCTTTTGCACACTCAAGTATTTAAATTTTTCCAAAGCTTTTTTTTTTTTTAGTGTCTACATTGAACTTAAAATCAGGAATGAGTAAGTCACTGTGTTCGTTTATAGTGTAGTCTGTGAGCAAAACAAGGTTACTTGTAGTGATCTTTCAGCCAGCAAATAATCTTCTGCTACATAAAGACTGGGATGAAGGAAGATGAATCGGAGGGATGTTACATTGTTTACATTGGTCAATGTAAACATCCTATTAATATTAGGAGAAAATTCTGAAAATGCTGAATGATGTAGGACTCGAGTCTAATTTGATGTGGATTCCACCACTGATGGATACTTTTTTGTCACGCCATCATTCCTTTCATATGCGCTCCATTTTAAAGAGCTTTACTTATTTAATCAAAATGCCAGTTGGCACTGGTAATACTCTTTCACAATCCCCATAGGCCAACGTAAATTTGGGCTGTTCCCAAGAGAGGTTTTGCTTGTGCCAGCAGTTTTGCAGTCATCCTGCTAGCAGCAGCCAGCTGATCCTGTTGGAGACCAGGCTGGTGGTGAGAAGACACCATGGTGGAATGGCGAGTTCCAAGGAGCAGCTCACGCACGGCTTAAAGTGACAAATTGACAATCCCCTAGTAACTGTCTTCGTGCATGACACCATGAATTATTAAACCTCTGATTTCCTCAAAGAATGGAGGTGCATTTGTGTACAAGATCCGTTTCTCACAAAATTCTGAGTGACATCAGTTAACCTTCATCACATACCAGCTTTTCAGTAACTTGCCAGTGATTGCTCAGGCTGCTGAGTCTGCAGGTAGTTGTCTTTGGGGATTTTGGAATAATCTTGTTTCTCTTCCAGTCCTCTGGATTTCCCCTAGTCTTCCAAGAGTTACTAAAAATGACTATCAGGAGGCCAGAGGGGGTTTCAGGTGGTTTTTAAAAGAATGTTAGGTACAAGAAGATACTTGGACTTGTTAATCTTAAAATATTGGTAGATCATACGATCTCTTGATCACCAGGTTCCAGTCAGTGATAAATACATCCAAATTATTCCCTATATAATATAAGGGTTATTACTGGTACATTTACCATGGGTGAAGAATTCTGTATTAATTCTTGTGATGTTCTTCATCACATTGGCTTTGTTTGTTTGTGCCATGCTGAGCATCATTTAATACAGTGCTTGCTTCCTTCGAGCTCCTAGTTTACCATCTGCCCAGCTTTTGCTTCACCTATTAAACTGTCTTTATCTCAACCCACGAGTTTTTGCACATTTACCCTTCCGATTCTCTCCCCCATCCCACTGCAAGGGGGACTGAGCAAGCAGTGGCTCCGTGGTGCTCAACTGCCTACTGGGTTAGACCGTGACTGTCCTTTTTGATGCCCAGCGTGGAGCTTGAAGGGTTTGAGACAAGGACAGATGTGATTGGAGGGTGTTTGACCAAATTTATAGGTGTTAGAGCTGCTCATCGGCAGGGCTTGCTCGCCTTACGTATTTTAGAGTCAGTGCTTGTTCGTGGCTGCTTTTTGCTTTTGCAGTTTGTCATCCATGAATTCTGAATGGAGCACCAGTCCGCCCCTGTGTTCTACCCAGGGGTTTTTCTTCCAGGAAGAAAAACAAAAGTGGAGCAGGTAGTGTGTTAACAGGTTTGCTCCTGTAAGTACGCAGCTGAAGTTATGAAGTCAGAAAAGTCTGGGCTTGCTGTGCTTTACGATCTTGGCGCTGCCTGTGCCAATTGCGATTTGTTTCTTGTAGGCACTTGCTCTGGTGGTGGAGCAGTGAAATGTACTTGTTAAACAAGTGATAACCTGACTGAGGCAAATAAAAGCTGGATTCAGTTACGGATTACTGAACCTGATGCAATGTTTAGATCTCTGGCTGATGCTCAAGAATCTTGAAGTCAGGCAGTGATGATGGAGTGCTCTTGCATTCCAGAGAAACCACCACCTGCTGCCAGGCAGGCATGGTCAGCTGTAGGAACAGAGTAACCAGGGAGCTGCACGTGGCAAACATCACTAGGGCTATGGAGCCCACTTGGCCTTTGCCAGGGCTGGAAAATCCAAAAGGAGGGTGTGTTGGCATGGTTGTGTGGATGAGGCGTGAAGAGCTGCTTTTCCCAGTGCTACCAACTCCACCGAATGCTGTCCCAAGCACCTCCAGGCCTCGGGAAGGAGCCACAGCTGCCCAGGTTTTGCTTGCTGGCTCTTCAGCTGCTGTCTCCACTGATTCTGTCCCTCACTGCTGGCTGCTGCCAAACTGAGAGGGACCAGAAGCCCAGGCTGGACTCTCTGCAGAGGAATGGGAGAGCCCAGACCTCTGGTAGAAGCCTCCTTGGCTAACACTGCTGAAAATACTTCTCACTTACCCTCTTCTGAACTTCTAAGTTTTATACAATAAATAATCTGATCAGCCATGTTGCATGGACACTGAGGCTTCCTTGGACCCCAGCCCTTGTCCTTTCATTCCCTATTATCTGGCTATATAAAAAAGATCCATAAATACATAGGATAATCTCATCACCCTGGACAGGCAGTAGTAGCTATCTTAGCATGACAGATGGAGACACAATGTTTGACTCTGTGCTATACTAAAAGAGGCGTCAGGTATATCTACAGAAAACCTTTTTCCTAAATTGAGAAACTTCCATGATTAGAGAAATTAGAGCTGTTTTGTTTTTTTTAAATCTTCCATGCAGGACATGATAGGTAGAAAAGAATCGTGCGCTTCAGGACAGATACCGATGACCGACCTAAGCTGCCTTGCCTATGTACTGGAAGAATGGACTATTGTGGAGTACCTGAAGAAATACGTTTTTCATGTGATCATCGTCTCGCTGACAATGAGTGCAATATTAGTTATTTTTATAGTTCCTTTAACACTCGTCTTTTTCATTTACCTTTCTAATGTTTTGCTTTTACTCTATCGGAAGAACAGTGAGGTAAAAGCAGATCCCTTGAGTGATGTTTGGGATAGTGCAAGGAAAACTATTGCAACCTTTTGGGATATGTATGCAAGAATATGGCATGGTAAGTATGATGTGACTTGCCTGAAGCTTTGAATTACATTAAATAGTAAATACGCTTAAGTTTTTTTATTATTATTTATTTATTTCTTCCAAATAGATGCAAAGAAATGACATTTGTACTTTGTGTGGCATCTAATCCTAAAGTTTCTGCCTCAAAGACTGATTGCGGTATAGCATAAGCAGAATGAAAGGGAGAAATTAGCTTATATAGGGTGAATTTCTCGTAAGTGAATAGGCAAGTGCACTTCTCTATGGTATCAGCGTGAAGCGCAGTGTTAATATTAATTCTAGTAACGTAACTGCAAGAGAGACGTGATTTATTCTTTACATTAGCAGCTGCTTAAAACCCACTTAATGATCAAAACACAACAACTATTTGGAAATGTAATTAGTGTATCGTTAGTTGGTGAAAATTACTTTGTGTTATGACAATTGAACATAATTTTCAGAGCTGTATGGACAAAGAAATAATTAGATACCACATTTAAGTTTTTACTGTGGCAGAATTTAAAAGTAACCTGTTTTTTCAGTTTCCATCCACTCAACTTTCAGATACTTGCAACACACCCCGCTCCCTAGGAAGATCTCAGCCGTGTGCTAGGCTCTCGTTCTTCCCACAGATGTGGTTTTAGGCTATCAGTAAGGCTTAACTTTGCTGCCCTAAGGATGAAGGATAACTGGTTCTTACCTGTATTTCTATCCTTCCTCACAGCATTTTCCCTTAATCTTTGAACATCCTGAAGTATAAAACTTTCTCCACTCTTCCTAGGGCTCTGCCTGCTCCATCCTCATCCTTCTCCCTAAACGGCTCGTGATAGGAGCAGGGAGATGAAGGTAGACAAAGCAGAGCAGAGCTCTTAGTTGGCAGAAGCTGTGACTTTCCCAAGCTGTTCTGTACATCAGCTTCCTAAAGCCTAAGTCAAACGTAGGAAGAGCCAGGAGAGGGATTTACAGAGGTCCACATCTGTGAGGAAATGCCCTTCCACTGTGAAGGGAATACATCTAACTCCTGTGGTGAGAACTTCTCTTTGGGATTCTTAGAGATTCTGGTTTGGACTTAAACATCTCACAACCAGAGAAACCTTTTCTTATGTAAAATCCCAAACTTTTCATTCCGCCTGACGCAGAATGGGGATTCATACTTTCATGTTGCAGGAAAGCATGATGACTGCTTCTTTGCCTCTCATTCTGCTCATGAAGCAGTTTCATACCAGTATAGTAATTAAAAAAAAAAAAATACTGCACTTTGGATGGGGAAAAATTTCTAATGAGAAAGAACTAATTTAGTTCCCTTACTGGGGAAAATGGCAGGTTCAGGTCTGATCTAGTGATTATACTGACCAACAAACTAGGCCACCGATAACCTGTGGTGTTTGAGGGGCTTTTTGTTTTGCTGTTGACCAAAAGTTCCATCCAGAACTTAATTCTTTCAAAGGCCACTGCAGAGGGTTTCACAGCTTTCTGAAAGTCATTTAACAAAGGCCAGTAAACAGTTTTCTTTAAATTGCTGGATGATTTCCAGCTGTCATTGTCAATATATTGCTTTTCATCCCAAACAGGTTATGAGCTTCATGGCGTGGAAAACCTCCCAGAAGGACCGGCCATTCTTGTGTATTACCACGGAGCTATTCCTATAGACTACCTTTACTTTGTGTCTCGGCTGTTTCTCTGGAAGAAAAGACTTTGTCTGTCAGTAGCTGATCATTTTGTCTTTCGTTTACCAGGTAAGACCATCTTCTCTTGTATTTAAGCGTCCTGGATTCACTCAACCTGTGGTTGTCTTTGGTGGAATGTACATTGATTACACTTACAGGAGAGCTTTTAAACTAAAATACCACTTTTAGACTTTAAAAGATGGTAGATGGAGGACAAACAGGGTAGAATATCCTGTCTTTTGCTGAAAGGTCCTAAAAACACCAGTGGACCCTCCAAAGCCAACAGATAGACATTTTATAATCCTGTTGGGATGAAATGTCATGCTTGAGTAGAAAGTGTTGGATAGGACTATGTTATTGACCTGGTGCTGGTTGGTCAGCCACGGGCCATGAGTGCAAAAGAGTCCAGTAAATGGTAGGACATCAGTTACCTGCCTGTCCTCTACACTGGGCAGCCATTGCAGTGGGGTGTGACATCAAATCTATCTTATCAAAGCCTGGAGCAGGACACAAACCTCGTTTCCAGATTTTACTGTTGAAGAGAGCTCTGTAGTACTTACCACCACAATACATTACAACACGTTGTAGACTGAGAAAGAAATAATTCCAGTGTGAAAAGGAGAAGGTACAGAAATGCAAACCTTGTTTATTTTTAGTAAAACAAGGCATAAAGAAGGAGCATCCGGAAGGAACAGCTGGGAGATTATTTAAAGACACCTTTATACCACTGATATTAAAAAGTGTTATAATACTAAATAGTAAAGGAAGCTATTTAAACGTAGAAGGACATTCTTCAGAGAATGAATTTGCGTCCAAACACTGAAAACAGCATAAACTCAAGCAAGTTTGTGCAAGAACATATTAAGGCACCCCCAGAAAGATGACAAGGATTTGCTAAAGACAAAATTAATAAATACACATCTGAAGCATGAAGTCATCAGGAGATGATTGGCTTGTAAGAGGACCCCTAAAAGAAGGTAAATCTTAGCAGAATGTTGCAAAGGGGACGAGTTTCAAATGGAAGTGTCCATAGCACAGATTTTTATTACAAATACATAGTAAACTATTCTCAGGACCAAGCAACACTCTCAGCTGTGCAATTCCTAGACTACTGATGTGTACATAACATATTGCTTGAATTATGTTAATGCTGGAGGAGCAGAAGGTGGCAAATATTGTGTCAAGCTATAATAAGGCTACCAAAAAGGCATCTGGTAAAAAAAGACCACAAATAACAGAGAGGAGGCCTCTCCATTACTGCATTAGTAGGAAATGTGTTTAAAAGTATTAGGCTGATGGAGAATTCTCCCTGACCTTCTCTTGCTCTACCACACGTAGCTGTTTTTTGCGGAGGAATGCTGCAGTGCATAGATCGGTTCTTTAAGGAGTGCTCATGAGCAATATGCTGAACCTCAGTCTGTTGGATTAATTACAGTTACAGGAGAAATCTTGTGAATGAGTAACTGGTTTACAGGTAGGAAATAAAGGGTAGAAATACACAGCTCATTTTCACAAAGAAGCAGAATTCACCAAGTATACTGATGAAGATCACTGCTGGCACCTACATTGTTCAAAATAATCATAATCTAGGTCGGTAGTGAGGTGACAAAGCTTTATACTGGCCTTTTTTTTTTTTTCTTCAGAGAGTACCGTTACCTACCAACACTGAATCACTGGCTGATAAAGCAGCAGCTGAAACTCAGTTATAATGCAGTGCAGAAGGGAAGAAAAACAAGTCTAAACACATAAACATGTATTTAGGCTTTAAATTTTCCAGATGACTTTAGGAATCTGTCAGCTTAAGTCTCAGCAATCGCCAGAAGGCAAACAGAATTTTAGGCTTATCATGGAAAAGAAGGAGCAGAAAATATTATTATGCACTCAAAATGCAGATGGTGCCCACCTGTTGAGTACTGCATGGCATTCTGGACTCCCCATCTCAGAGAAGCTCCAAAGATACAAAAAAAGTTCTAGCAGTCCATAGTCCTTGTTTAGATATATTAATATAAACTATTTCTTGTCAAACCACGCTGTTGGAAGAGTGAATTTGAAGACTGAGGAAACTCTTGTTTGCTGAAGCTCTCTATGGGAGTTCCAAACAGATAGATTTCAAAATGTGAAGATAAGAAAGCCTAGAGTGCTTCTGTGGTTCTCGATCTGTCTTTTGGAGAAATCCCAATTAATGGAAGCAAAGGGAGGAGATTCACCAAGGTGTTCATGCAGTGCTGAAGCTGCCCTGCTAACTTTTGCCATTCACCCGTCTTAAGAGTCGTATTACAGTCCAATTTGATCCATGTAATTTACAATTTAACCACAAAATACTCAATTCAACAACTCAAAACTTCAACGTTTAAAATGTTAAACATCACATTTTAAAAGAACACTAAAAGTAGTTGCTTGCCAGGTATTTTATTTTTGTAGAAGTCTTTGTTGTACTGAAAATGTTTGGGTTTTTTTCTGTATTACAATATTTTAAAAGGAGGGAGGAATAGATGTTTATTCTCAGATCTGCAGCAGAGATGCACAAGTTTCGGTTGCATGGCTGGTGTTTTGAAAATAGCCTGTGGAGGCATTATTTTATTGAGGTGCTCTTGATAAGCTGGTTCATCTTTGTAACATTTGGGCAAAAACACTGGCACATATTTATTATTTTTCCAATATTTACTCTAGTTGCTTTACTTCCTTCATACAAATATGTCTTAGTCCAAATCCATAGCTGTGATATTTTTCACTTAGCTGTAATCTTGCTCCGACATGCAAGCAGTATTTGTGATATATTGTTGTAATAATAATACGTATTTGTTACTTCTTTATTGCAGGACTTAAATTGCTATTGGAAGTGACGGGTGTTATGCCAGGTACAAGGGAGGAGTGTCTCATTGCGCTGAAGAATGGACACTTGGTGTCCATCTCACCAGGTGGAGTTAGAGAAGCACTCTTCAGTGACGAAAGCTATCAGCTCATCTGGGGCAATCGAAAAGGCTTTGCTCAGGTCGCTCTAGATGCAAAAGTGGTGAGTATTATGTTACCAGTCCCAGTTTATGCTTATTGCATACATGCTGCATTATAAAATGCAGCTTAGGAGTGTTGGTTGGAATGTTTTCCAGACAGAAGAAAAGGTTTGGGAGTAGACGTGTCTTTTCCCACCACCTTCCTCAAGCCCATTAATGTGTAGTGATAGGACATGGGGTAGTGGGCTCAAACTGGAAGAGGGCAGATTTAGACTGGAAATTAGAAGGAAATTCGTCACTCTGAGGGTGCTGAGACACTGGCACCGGTTGCCTGAGGAACTTGTGGTTGCTCCATCCCTGGAGGTGTTCAAGACGAGGTTGGATGAGCCTTGAGCAACCTGGTCTAGTGGGAGGTGTCCCTGCCATGGCAGGGGGGTTGGAACTGGATGACCTTTGAGGTCCTTTCCAACCCAAACCATTCTATGATTCTAGATTAATCTGTAGGGAGCCAGGCTTTTACAGAACTGTGTAGCTTTTTCTTGGCTGTTGCAAGGCATCCATCTGAGAGACATTTCTCTTGCACTATTCCTAAATTTTAAAGTGTTTTGTCTGTATAAAAGGTGGGTTTCAACCATTCTAAATGTTAGACCTGCACTATTCAATCAACAGCTGAAGCCAAGTGTGGTTATGTTTAGTGTCCAGTAGTTACATGCTTTTACAAGACAGTAATGATTATTTTTTTAGGGGTTTCTTTCTTATAATTTCCCATAATTTCTCTTTCTGAAGAGTTTACGACTACAACTTCATGTATGCTTGATTTGTCAGGGTTTCTTTCCTTTTTTCCGCTAGTTTTAGGTGTTAGGCTCTAGTTAGGTCTTTTTCTTGCACATTTGTTTCTCCTGTGGTTTGTTCTATGGCAGTGATTCTTACCAGGTGTTCTTTCATTATCTTCTGGACAAGTAATGCCAACAGCATGCTCAAAATACAGTTTAAAAAAAATGAAAAGGGAAAATAGAGGGGAAAAAAGTCATTGTATGTGTGGATACAATCACTGTTAGTTCACCCACAAATGGTAAAATCCTACCTCAGGCTGTAAGACGTGACTGGTTCAAACTCGGCTATCTCAAGTGTCTTTCTTTTAATCACAATAACGCAGTGAATCTGTTCTGTAACTGCCTAAGGCTCTGCCCTCCAGAAGGAAGCGTATAGTCCAGGTCAACGAGGACGTACAATTGCCTTATTTGTCCAAGGAATCTGCAGCAGTTTTTTCTTTTCAGTAGGGTATTATCCAAACATTAGTGCTTCTGTGAGACCTTGCTTTGAGAAGCAGATGAGCCAAACGTGAATTCAGTCTTCTGCAAGACTTCACGAACTGAATACTCCTCTATTCACCAGACTTGATGTAAGCTTTAGACAGAAGAACTGCAAAACTTCATTTTATGTTTCAGGCAGTGATACTGCAATAAATATACAACTTAAAACCTCTAATACAATGTCAGTCATTTTCCTTACAGGTGGTATCTTTAAACCAGCAATGTTTGTGGGAGCTGAGAAATGGAGTTTTAGTTCTGTTCAGGAGTTTATATTTTATAACAAGATTTCTTGTTTGCTACTTAACTGATAATTATCCTTGCATTCAGTCATTTTCTTAGCTACATTAACATTAATTCAAACCTGGTATAACATTTCCCCCTTTGTGGTTTTTTGTGCTTCCTCAGCCCATCATTCCAATGTATACTCAAAATATCCGGGAAGGATATAGGATGTTTAAAGAAAGAAGTAAGAACTTTAAAAATATATATTTAAGTATTTTTTTTTTCTCCACTTTTCCTCTTACTTTCCTCTTAGATTTTGCTTTTCAGAGTTCTGCTTCCTTTGGATTCTCTAACACGCTTGTGGTGGGTGTCTCAGAGATGGAATAGCTGGTGTGTAACTGGTTTGGGCTGCGGGATTTGGTTCTTTAAGGCACTCTTCTTTCAGTGATCTATTAAGTCTATCGAGCTTTGCTTCAGTGGCCAGTTACCTAAATCCCGTCATTTCTTTGTGACTGGCAGCTAAAGCATGCCTTTGTAAGGAGTCTCCCCTACTGATCAGATTTCAAGTTTGGATGATGTTTTCTGTGAGCGTAATCTCACTTTTGCCTCCCTTAATCGATTTCAGGATTTTTTAGGCAGTTGTATGAAAGTACTCGATTGCCCGTTACTCCCCCGTACGGAGGACTTCCAGTGAAATTTCGCACGTATATTGGGGAGCCAATCCCTTACGATCCCAATATGACTACAGAGGAATTAGTTGAAAAGGTGAGTTAGCTCTCCTTGCAATACCGAACGACATGCTTTGCCCTCTATTGTATATGCACTTGAAACTAGTTTTTTTATGGTTGAATAAAGACAAATAGACTTTAACTAGCTTGTTAAAGCAATGGGCAGTTGAGCTCCCGGATTATTTAATGCATGGACACCTACAAGTAAGTATTGATGTAGTAATAGTTGATGGGGATGCCCTCATCTTTTCAGAATGAGCTCTGTCTTCTTGGGATGCTAACTTTGTTTCTTCTGTGCCTCTGATAAATGAAAGTATTTAAACTATGTTTTAAGTTCTGTTTTCAGTAACTAGGAAAATTAATTTTGTACATAACAAATACCTTCCCTAAATAATATAGGGCTCTAGGAAAAAAGTTCCACAAGAGCTTCAGTCCCACTGTCAGAAGGAAAAAAGAATTTGCATCCAAAATGTAGAAATAATTTGAATACCTACAGCTTGGTGAAATCACTGGTGCCCAGGAGCATAAAAATACTTATAGATCCAGGGTTTAGGCATTTTTCAAAATACTAATTCATACAGAAAACGCACTTTTGAAGAGTTTTAATGGAAGCTGAAAGGCAGGGTTTATGCAAAACCTAGGCTGTGGCCTAGGAATACACAGCTCAAAACACTCGTTAGGAATCACTGATGTAAAAAAACACCTTCCTGTCCCCCAAAAGATGTGAGAAGGTTGTCTTTTCTTTCTTGTTTTTCTTTTTTTAAGCATATACTGCAAATTGTTCTGGGCTTCACAGCAGTGAAACCAGAAAGACAGGTTTGGTCTGTTAGAAGGGAACTGTCCCAGCAAGCTGTGGAGTTTGCTCTTAGGTTTAGGAGGCTGGAAATTATATTAGTGCTGTGACTGCCCTTATGGTTATCCATACTCTTGTATTTGGGGAACTGGCATGTTGCGTGAAACTGAAATTCCCCATGACATTGATTTGCTTTACTAAGTCACGCCTTGACAGAATCACAGGCTGGTAGGGGTTGGAAGGGATCTCTGGAGATCATCTAGTCCAAGCCTTTGACCACCCACTTCAGTGGAGCACGGTGAGGTCTTCTGTGGCTCATATGAGTTAATAAAAAAAACAAATGAGGTTTGAGATGAGCAGTGGCCTGGCTGACCTCTATCTGATCCTGCCCTGGGAAGGAGTCATGACCTGAGTCTGCCAGGAAAGCTTTGGCTACTCTCTTATATTCCCAGTAAGATTCTACCATCTCTCTGGGGCCAATCACTGGACTATGTAGCTTATTTCAAGTTTAAATACGTAAGTTAAAGCTAAGGGAGATTCTTTCTTGTCCCTAATAGAAATACAGACTATGTTATACATTCTCCTCACAAACTTGCATTTGAATCTCACGTAGAGTGAAAATGGACAAAATTTAGAGATGAATTCTCTGTATACCTGCTGTACATGATACAATTCCAGAAGAACTGGTGTTGGGAAGGACAGACAAAGCACGCTACTTCCAATTCCCGGTCCCAGCAAGGTCAGCTATGAGACCAGATGAGGTGTCAAGCTTTATCGAGCACTTTTGATTAAAACCTTCAGGGATGGAGATCACAGAAACATTTAAGTTTGTGTGCTAAAGGTTACTCTGACTTAATAATGCCCAGGCTTGATAAATCAAGAATTTGAGCCTATCCGAACTGCAATCAATGTTTTTATTCCTCTTCTGTCCAGGAAAGTGCCGTTTGGACAACCAGTTAATACAAAAGACAACTTTTATTTTCTTAAAATAGATCTTGTGGGTGAATTTCCCAATACCCCTTGAACCTCTGAGGAGAAGTCAGCGATTGTACTGTTGTTCTTTGCTGAAGCAGGTCTGTAAAAGCAACTTTCTCTTCTCTTTCCAGACAAAGACTGCCATCCAGGCTCTCATAAGCAAGCACCAAACAATCCCAGGCAGCATATGGAAGGCTTTACTGGAGCGATTTGATAAACGTCGTAAAAGTGATTAGAAGGCTTGTGTTGATTTCATTGTTTTTACAGCATACAGTAAAAACCGATGTCCTACGGCACTGATGACTAATAATTGGTGTTCAACCAGTTTAATTTACGAGTTTCTACAGATTTGACAGAAGAAAAGAGTTAACCTCCTGAAGGTTCCCCTGGGTGTTTGAGGATATTGTGAAGTAGAAAGACTGAAGAAGAAAACTTACGTATCATAGCAATGCAACAGCTAAATTTCCCCAAAAGGAAATTATTTAGCTAGGATTTGCCTGGTTCCTAAAACAAGTATGTACGTACATCTGAGAGCTTCAGAAGTTTTATGGCTTCACGCTTCGAGCAGTTTTTGGGCCAGTCTTCAGAGCAGAACTCAGTCAGTGTTGCCCTACCAGAGTCCACCCCTCAGGGGACATCTTCCCTCTTGGACCCCACGCACGACAGTGTCAGAAGAGAACTTGTCTCACCTTAGCTAATGATCTGCTGCTTAGGCCATTTCTCTGGAGAGACTACACAAAGAGAAATAATCCCATGAAACCAGATATTAGGCTCCTACAAACTCATCAGTTTAGTGGTTCGCTACCCTGGAAAGCTACGTCCAAAATTTTGCCCCAACAGAAAAAAGAAAACTCTCTCAAAAAGAGAGAGAAAACAGCTTTAGTTAACGTAGCATTGTGCAAATACATGTAGAAAGTAGTTTCAAGCCGAAGCTGGTGCATTCATGTGCTTTTGCACCATCCGGTACCGGTCTGCCACGCTGCCGGCTCCACACGGATCCAACACGAGCGCCTCTTTGGAAGGGTGGACAGAGGCAGCGCTGTCTTCCTACTCCAACCTGCAGAACACTGCATCTTGCTACAAAGCAGAATGTGTTTTTACGAGCTGTGGGATGTTCCTCCTGCTGGGAGTGGGAGAACTTTGTGTAACCTATCCGACGTGCCATTAAATGCAACCAGATCTGTTAACTTCAAACACCAAGGAAGCTAATTTTTGTGCCTTATTTTCCCGTCTTAGAGTTTTAATGCCTATTTAATCTTTCCTCTCAACATCCTAAACCTTTATGTAGCATTTAAGGAAATAGACATAACATTTGCCCATCCTCACTAGGAAACTAAATCTAGTTTTTGCATTAAAATAAATTCTTCCTTTCCTGTGCTGCTTCTTGCAGACCTGAAGAAGGGAGCAGGATCGAGAGGTGTCCAGTTTCCTGGAGCAAAAAGACAAGAATCCTGTCCTGAAAAAAAGTATCTCCAGTCTCTCCTCAGGCAAAGGAATGTTTACTTGAACACCAGCTACAATTGCTGGAAACAGGCAGAAAGATTCTTCTCCCAGCAGACTCAGCACACATGGGAGATGATACAACTAAAGCAAGTCAGGATGCAGACTGATGTAGCATGAGCAGGAATTCAAACCGTGAAGTCTTAGATCTGCAATCCCAACAATATAAACTCCAATTCAAAGCCTGAGCTTAAGTTGAGTGAGAAAAGGAACAAAAAGAAAGGGCTATCAGCTACTAAAATGGACATAGATGAAGAAGGAAGAGGAATTAAGTAGTAACCAGAATCCAAAAGCGTTCCTTGTAATGCACAAACTACGCAGACAGATGAGGCAGCAGCATTCTCTGACTATCCTGTTTTTGAAGCACATTAATGTCGTCATGGAGCGTGTCCAAAGCAGGGCAACAAAGCTGGGGAAGGGTCTAGAGCACAAGTCTTGTGAGGAGCGGCTGAGGGACCTGGGGGTGTTGAGCCTGGAGACAAGGAGGCGCAGGGGAGACCTTCTCACTCTTGACAACTCCTGAAAGGAGGTTGGAGCCAGGTGGGGTCGGGCTCTTCTCCCCAGTAACAAGACATAGGACAAGAGGAAATGGCCTCAAGTTGCTCTAAGGTTTAGGTTGGATATCTGGAAAAACTTCATTGAAAGGGTCGTGAAGGGCTGTGCCAGGCTGGGCAGGGCAGTGGTGGAGTCCCCATTCCTGGGGGGGTTTCCAAGCCGCGATGTGGTGCTGAGGGACAGGAGTTAGTGGTGTCCTGGCCGTGCTGGGGGAACGGTTGGACTCCATGATCTTAAAGGTCCTTTCCAACCACTCAGGGCTGCGCTGACCTCACTGGATGTCAAGGGCACAGCTCCTGTCGTCTGACAGCTCACCGCAGCAGGCAGGGGAGCTACGTGAACGGCTGTGTCTGTAACGGGAACAGGCCTTATTTTTTAGGTTGATTTTCCCTTTTTTGCTCCATCCATAGCACCCGGACTCCAGCTCCCTGAGGCGACCGCCCCGCCAGAAGCGCCCGACCCGCGCCCGCAAGGCCACGTCCGAGCTCCAAAGAGTCACGAACCGGGCGGGGGCAGCGCCGGTGCTCACTGAGGGAGCTGGAAAACGGGGTTAACCCCGCGGCTGCCGCCCTCGCAGCCCCCGGGGAGAAGCGCAGCCCGGTGCGTACGCGGAACCCCGCTCCCTGCAAGCCGCACGGCTGCACACCGGTACCGGACGAGCGGCCTGGGCACAGGCTGCGGCAGCGGACGCTGTAGGGCGGCCCAGGCGGGACACGGGAGGGGACACGGGAGGGGACACGGGAGGGGACACCAGCGCGGCCCAGCCCGGTGCCCGTTGCCCGGGCCCGCCGGGCGGCGCGCGGCACCTTCCCGCCTCTGCCGCTCCCGGGCGACGTGCGCCCCCTAGCGGCGCTCGCTCCTCCCCGCCGGAAGTGCCGGGCGGTGCGCGGCGGACGCTGTCCGGGCGGCTCCCGCGCCCCCGGCAGTGCGGAGTTCCGCCCTCCTCCTCCTCCTCCTCTTCCCCCTCGTCTTTCCTCCCCTCCGCCGCCGCCCTCGTTCGCTCCTCGCCTCCCTCTCCCCAAACCCGCCGCCGCCTCCTCCGCTCCCGTCCCGCCGGCGACACGGTGCTCCCCCGCCACCCGCTTCCGCCCCGCCGCGGGGAGCCGCCCTAGCCGGGCCGCCCCGCGGGCACCCGGCCTCCCGCGGGGGCGGCGGGCGGAGAAGTAAAACCAGGCCCCGGCAGGGCCGCGGGGCCGGAGCTGGAGCCGCCGTCGCCAGGAGAAGGTGAGCGGGAGCTGGTCCCCGTCCGGGGCCTGGTCCCCGAGCGAGAGGTGGCTTTGCCGTGGCCACCGCCGGGCTCGGGGCCTTGCTTTAGTTACCGGCGGGCCGGGGCGAGGGCAGCGCGCCGGGGGTGCTTCACCGGGGCAGCCGGGCTGGGGTCGTGTCCTTCTCGTCAGAAAAAAGAAACTCGCTCCCCCTCTCCAGCTTCCCGAAGAGGATCCGCTGTCCGGCTGCCACAGGGGCAAGGGGCAGGCCAGGGCTTGGTTCAAAGCAAGGACAACACAACCCTGTGGCTTCCAGGATTGCTCCAGGTGCAGATGGCAGTAGCAGGATTATCAGGTCTTCTGGTTCTTATTTATGTTCGTGGTGGCTTTGGTAATTCTGGTAGAAATCCTCCCCGTAACTGCCTGAGGCAGTGGAGACAGTTTGTTTCTGTTGGCTGTAGCTGTTGCTTTGCAGTATCTTTCTAGATTAGAGATACTGGAACGTTCTCCAGAGATTTCACTTACACATTTCATCTATAGGCTGACATCTCTGGCCAGAGTTGCTTCATCTGGCATCATCAGTAGGGTCTCGGCTACCGCAGTGTCTGCTGAAGACCACAGTTGTTGTTTAGTTAAGGACTTTTCTGGGTCAAGTGCTAGAAGTCAGCCTTGTTGCCACAGCATAAAGCCTCAAGCATAAGTCAGTGTGTGCACTGTCATGAGTCAGATGAGAAACTGCATCTTTTTCATCCAGTGGAAATATACACGAGCTGTTCTGTTAGGGACTTGGAACTTAATAGTATTTTGTTTGAACTGCACAACGGGAAACGTTAGTGATGTTGGTTAAAATAGGTCCTTTAAGGGTATGCTCGTGTTCCAGAGGGATTCAGCCTGCAAGCTGGCTAAGGGTGAGAATTAGTAGTACTGCGTGCCGTTGTGGTTTTTAGATCTGGATGGTGCCAGAAAACCCTTGACAAGGAGGACAGGGTAGTCTTTGGTTGACTGAGGTCCTAGTCAGTGACACTGCTGGTGTTTCTAGAAGACATTCTTGTAATTTTAACTCCTCTGGGCAATTATCGCATATGCAGCTATAACGTTGGAACAGGCCAAAATGATGTTACCTGTTAGTAGCATCTATGAACTGTGTTGCACTTCTATTCACTGTGGAGCATCCTGTAGTTTTTTGATGGTAGAGGCAGAATCTGTCTTCCCTTCTTCACTGCCGTTGCCTTTGGTGAGGTGTTCAGTGTGGTGGTAACACAAACCACACTTGGGCTTCGATGTGGGGTGTTTTTGTGGACATACCGTGGGTGATCAGAACAAACGTTGGACTTGTTATGGGGCGAGCAAAATTACAGGAGATAAAGGCATGGAAGAAGCTTTATCTGGTGGATGGTAAGTGAAATAGGAGCGGGGATGACTGTTGACATTTCAGGCCGTGTTAGCAAGGCATTAGATTGAGGAAGTATTTATTACCCTATTTTCAGCACGTTTGAGACCACAAGTCCGGTTTAGAGCCCTATAATACAAGAACGATGCTGATGAACTGGAAGGGGTGCAGAGAAGGGCCATCGTGTTAAGTGGCTGGAGCACGGGGTGTTTGTGGAAAGGCTGAGGGAGATGTGTGTGTTTAGCCTGAAGAAGAGAGGGCTTGTTAAAGGGGATCTTAGCGAGAGGTTAGAGAGGGGGAATTAGACTCTTCTCCACAAAGGAACAGGAGGCAATGGGCACAAATTGCAGTAAGGGGAATTCTAACTAGAATAAGGGAAAACATTTCCAACGTGAGGGGGGTCAAGCAGTGGATTAGGGCCCCAGAGAAGCAGTGGGATCTCCATCCATGGAGATACTACAGACTGGGCTGGACATGGCCCTCAGCAACTTGATCTAACTCCTTAGCAAGAGGTTGGACAATGCTGTGCAATGAGTCTGTCCAATACCAATTATTCTGTGGCTCTCTTCAAGATGAGGAGACAGCGTTGTTCAGAGTACAATTGCCTGTCTGTAGGAGAAGACAGGACTTTAGATGTTGCCTCTGTGTTTGGCAGCAAAGAAGATGTGGGGTTTTAATTTCTATTACAGATTAGTGCATAGATATGCAAGTAAACTTATAAAGCTGCAATGATTGCATTTGAGGTGTTGCATTTAACATTACAGGCAAAAGAACAAGTAATATTTTGCAAGGCTTACATGTGTAGGCAGGACTTAACATTTACTCAATGAGGATTTTGTGCTTAGAGAAAGCCATAAACAATTAAAAATATAATAGATGGGAGAGTATAATTTTAAGTAATCTTCTAAAGCTATGTAACCACCTCTGAGTTTTGAAAATCTGTCTCTGGCATAACCCGTGCTCCGCATTGTTCTCTAGCTGGTAGGTGGAACTGCTGAAGAAGTCCAAATAGAACAATCTGATAAATATTGGAGTGTTGAATGCTACTCCTAAATCCTGCTTGGTCTCAAAAGTTGCCTTTCTTGTATTTGCTGTGGGTGTTTGCTGCCCGACGGGTTCTGGAGTTCAGCTCTGGCAACTGGAATGAGAAAGAGCTTTCTCCTGCTCTCCTGGTCCTCTCACTCTCTCTGGTCCTTTCCCCCTATTTTTCACCCCCAAACACATGCGCATGGAATCAGTGAAGTGTGTGTCACTAATGCTACACACTGATCCATCGCTGAAGATACATCAGCTGCTCGTTGTGTTGTCCTCAAAAGCAGGATGAAGAGCAAAATGTTGGTAAGGCTGAGGTAGTGGAACAGGCATGGGTCATGGGAGCAAAGCCCTCGTCACCAGATCAGCTTTATTATTAACAGGAGTCACCTTGAGCAACATGGGTAGAGGCTGATTTCAAAACAGAAGTTAAAAGAAACATCTTTGCTCTGGTAGAATGGGAGGAAAATTTGAGACTGGGAAATAAGTGAGATGAGTTCTGCTCTAGTACATGTTTCAACACCTCATAGCAGACGTGGTCTGCTTTGTTGGTTTTGTTGCCATTGGGGTTCTGATAGTATTAGCAAAAATATCTTCTGAATTTCAGTCACTTGGTCCTTGCAAAAACAGAGCAAGAGTAAAGGATTAATAGGCATGTCTGTCTAGGCATTGGAACTCTGCATCATCTGTAAGTCACGTTTTAATTAAAAAACACAACCCCAAGCTTAGACTCTTTCAGACATTATAATTCTTAATCCCTTCCTCTCTACAAGCCTATGTTATTGTTGCAATATGTTTTTCTTCTTGGTCCTGCCTAGCAGTTACTTCAAGTCTTGACCAAAACTTTCGATTAGGATAATTTTTTCCACCCCGGGGTGTTATTTCCATTGTTCTAGAGCTGTAGCTAAGATATTCAAGTGTACAGATTGCTCATGTTTGTAAGATGAGGTGAAAAGCAGGTTTCCCCCTAAATCCTACAAAGCCAGGAAAAAAAGCGTTGCTCCAGAATTACAGAAAACCTGAAATATCAGCACAGAGAGGTCTAGCCCTGAGACTTCTTAGGAGCTGGCGTTGGCAAAGACAGCGTCTTATACACAGTGAAGCCAGAGCTGTTAAAACTTTTAGAGGACTTGTAGCGGATCTTTTTGTCTTGTCCTTTCTGCTGCCTCTCTGCGTCGTGCTCTGGGACTTGGCATTTCACTATCTGTTGATTTCCAGGTCCAGTTAAAGGTCCCTACAGGAGTGAGACTAATTTGAGAGCATCTTCTTCCTGAGTCACGGTATACTTGTGGGTAGTGGAAGTCTTCAGGAGGTGTTTTATAGCGCTGGGTTTGAGATTGTGCTGTCTCTGGTTGTAGCAAGCGCTTGGGAGAAGATGTTGAGTGTGCTGCATATTGTGTAGAGCAATAAATTAAGCTAATCGATACATCTTTCTGAAAATGGAAAATAAATTGGTATTGGTGACAGTGTAAATGTTCTGGATGCGCGTAAATTAAACAGTTTTTAATGAGATCAAATCTTCGCCTGAGATTGAGCAATTGGGCTGTCTTTCTCAATTAGGATTGTCAACATTCCCACTACACAAAAGGAAAAGGCTGAAAAAATCGAGTCAGAGTTTTGCTGGATGAATTACTGTGTTTCCAGTGGGTGCTGCTGGGATATGGGGTAAAGGGTGTATGAATAAAATATGAATAAAACGCATCAGAGAGGTTTTTTTGCATGATCAAACAGTACAGGCAGGTCTGTCTTATTTGAGGATTTATCATCTGCCTTTATTTATTTATTTATTCTTAATTAAACAGGAGATGATAGGTGGAAATGAATCCTGTACTGCAGGACCGATGCCTGTATCCTACTTAACCTGCCTGACCTACATTCTGGGAGAATGGACTGGCGTGGAGCACATTGAAGACTATCTGAGTTACGCCGTCTACCTTTTATGGGTGCTTTTGCCACTTGCAATCGTTTTTATACTTCCAGGAGGCCTCGTCATCCTCTTCTACACTTCCATTCTTCTTCTTCATATTTATAAAAGGAAGAATGAACTGAAGGAAGCTTATTCCAATGATTTTTGGGATGGTGGAAAACAAATGTTGGCTACCCTATGGGATGCGCATGGAAGAATATGGCATGGTGAGTGAGACCTGACATTAAAACCTCCTGAAGCTCTCACTCCTGGTTTACCTTTCAGGTTTATCACCTGATTGTTGCTGCTGTTGCACAGAATCTAAAATTCAGGCCTATTTTTTTTTCCTGTTTTATCAATGACTACCAGTGGTGCTTGGGAGAAAAAAGACTTTTTTTGGATGTGTCATGGTATCACCCCAACCGGCAACTTTTCGTAACTACTCCTAGATTTGCTGACTCCGGGAGGACCTGAAATAATTGCTCTGTTAAAAACTAGATCAATTAACGATATTATTTCAGCGTCAGTATCTGAACACTGGGTGTAAAATGCCAGGTCCCTAATAGCTGCTATGTCAGCATAGTTTAATTGCACTTAACCAGTCTTTTACCCATCATTTGCCCTTATAGGTAAAAGGAGCACTTTATGTCAGTTCACTCACTAGTTGCTACTTCAAATTGACTTTAGAGCCCCAAAACTGTTGCAGAATCCTACTTTTAAAAAATTTCCTTTCTGTCTTTGTATTTTTGACAACTACTAAAATGTCAAAACTAAGGGCTCTGTTCCTTGTCCTCTTACTACTATTTTTTTTGTAAAGACAGGCTTAATAAATGATTTGGCTTTCCTCTTGAAGGAAATCATAAGGCTCTTTCAGAACCATTCAGTCTAGATGCAGCTAAAGGAGAAAGAGATATTTAAGAGCAATTTACATAAAGAACAAATCCATCTTGAAAATCATCTCTATTTGTTCTCTTGTCAAAGGGGAGCGGGTTTTCAAGGCATTGATAACCAGATGGTGCAGCGGCTGTATCAGATAGGCTTTGTAAGGCTGAGATGTAACTTTCAAATCTGGGAAAGTACACTAGATCAAAATCAACAGCTACATCAAAGAGCTTAAAATGCTCATTCCACAATAAAAAGCTATTTGCTTTTTTTTCATAAGAAAATGATTTTTTTTTTTTTTTAAGGCCTTGGTTCTTCTCATACTTAGTAACTTTTCCTTTTTCTAAGGTCTAACTTTTTATTTGCACAGGAAAGGTCCTTATCCAGTCCTTCATTGACCGTTGTGACTTTTTTCTGCCCTGCTTGCGCGTTCTCTGTGCACTTCTCTTGCTAAAGAATGAAATGTTTTGCGATTATTTTTTCCCCTTACTTGATAAATCAATATATGGTAAGAACTTTTCATCCTGGCTCTCACAGCATTGGGGGAAAAAAAAACCCCAAACACCCCAAAACCAACCCCCCAAGCCCCAAACTGGTGTATGATGCCTGTAACTTTACATATATTTTAGAAATACTGGATATACATATTACTCTGGTTATGACTGACTGGCGTGGAGCACTGTTAGCGGTCACTCAGGATGGTACAGATCATATGCTACCAATATGACAGGTACAGAAAGTAAAATAGAAGAAGAGCCAAAACTAGTGTCATAATTTAAAAACAAACAAACAAAAGCAATAGGAATTTTAGACCTGATTGATTTTGGAAGAAGTGACAGAGTGTGGGGTTTGGTTTATCTTCTTTTTTTTTTTTTTTTTTTTTACAAGATACTGTAACAATACTGCTCGATATTAACCGAGTATATTCTATACTGCTGTGTTTGGGTGTTTTTATGTTAACTGAATATATTCCGTGGTGTTAATTAGAAATTTAATTTCAGTGAGAAATTTATGCGTATTTGTTTGTTCCCATTAAGCATCTAGAGCCCCAAATAGTTCTTGCTACGTGGTGATGGAAGAATGGAGCAAGAGTAACTGAGAGAAACAACAAAGTTACGCTTCATAGCCTGGAGTACAAGGAGACACGTAAATAGATGTTGTCAGGCCAGATCTTCTTAAACAGTTTCTGGTGGCAGTGAACTTAAAAAAATAAACAATAGGTTGAAATAATTGTGTTTCACTGCTCCTATCAAATCCTTTTTTTTGATTTCTCCTGAATGATTGATTCAGAGGATTCTGCAGCCTTGGAGACAGTGAACTGAACACATAAAGAAAAATTAGTTCAAGGCAGAGAGACTGCGTGTTTTGTTCTTGTTTGTTGTTCTTTCTTTAAATGTGCCTCTTCTGCTTTAAATGAAACTTGTGTTTCTTCTGGAAGCAACTTAGTAGATGCTGCAAGTCACCTCTTAGATTTTTAGCAGTCACTTTGCTCTTCCCACTTGTCAACAGCTCCCGGTTTCAGTTTGCCAACTTGCTGCACGTTAGTTCCTGTGCAATAGAACCATCTCAAACTTTGACATCTCTTACGCCTTCAATTCCTAACAGGTTATGAGCTTCATGGGGCCGAAAACATTCCCGAAGGACCAGGGCTTGTGGTGTTTTACCATGGAGCTACTCCTGCTGACTATATCTATTTCATGGCGAGACTTCTTATACAAAGGAAGAGAAACTGCCACGTGGTAGCTGATCATTTCGTCTTTAGATTGCCAGGTAACGTACTTCATTATGAACAATCAGTTTGAGAACTCTTGTTTATTTTTTTTTTAACAGAGTAATTAATAAAAATTGCGCCACAGGAACGCAGCTCTCGGAGGAGACACTCAAGCAGATTTAGTGGGTGTGTAGATGTACAGCTGTCTCTAACATGCTCTTTACAAACAAGGATGAGTTTCTAAGACTGACCCATGCAAGGATGGGCCGTACTGCTGGCTGAGCAACACCTTCCAACAGCTCTGAGGTGTTTAGAAACAAAAGAGAAGGAAGTCACAGGAGAAACAGTTGTCTCTGTATTAATCATAGAATGATCGTGGTTGGAAGGGACCTCTGGAAATCATCTCGTCCAACCCTCTACCAGAGCGGGTTCAGCTAGGGCAGGTTGCACAGGGTGACATCCAGGAGGGTTTTGAGTGTCTCCAGAGATGGAGGCTCCACAACCTCTCTGGGCAGCCTGTTGCTAATCGGTAGCAAAGACTTCAGTAAGATCTTTCTTTTTTTTATAAATATAGGCAGAATGAGTGGTGTAACCGGACTAAGAAATGAAAAATGTGTTTAGGGTGAGATTTTGGCTGGGCAGCCTAGTGAAAAACACTGCTGATTGGTGAAATTAATTACTCAAGACGTTTGGGTTTTCTGTGTGTGAAATACAGTACTACCCAGTTCTTTGTGACTAAAAACCTCCTAATTAATTTTGTGAATTTATAGGAGTGTTCTGCGATGTACCGATGGTTTTAGTGGAAACAACTCATATCAGAAAACTTTCCTTTTGCCAGTGTAGTTTCATTTTGGCCTGAAGCCCTGAAAAGCTAACTTTTTAATGCGGATAACAACATGGCTTTGCCTCTAGCACTGCTTTTGCCAACAGGCTGGGATTTGTCAGTTGATTAGCAAATCTTTTGCCTACAGCTGACTAATATAACCTCTTTTGGAATTTAGATTTGGCTTCATATTATATCTCTTAATACTTACAGATAGTTGCTCATCAAATAGGAGATAATTTGGTTTTTCTCCATCTTTAAAATAAGGTTCTAAGTGTAAGTATACTTATGAGTTCCGCAAATATCATTTAGTAGCATCACAGAGACCTCTGGCTGAACGGTTGGTCTCAAAGAATTGAGTTCAGCAGTACAGCATCTAGCTAATAGCGGGTGTTCCTCAGGGATTGATACTGGGACCAGTGCTGCTTAATGTTTTTGTTGCACACCCAGATGAGGGTTGGAGCACGCTCGCAGGAATTTCACTGATGATACCAAACTGAAGGAGCAGTCGATACTCCAGGGGTTAGAGCTGGTATGCAGAGTGCCTTCACAGAAGTGAACTGGCAGAAA
>JAVSBS010017164.1:0-15998 GCA_033124195.1 Coracias cyanogaster
TAGAAAACTTTCTTCTCGACTCCAACTGGAATTTCCCCAGGAGCAGCTTGCAGCCATTCCCCCTTGGATTTTCCATGGGACTCCTTGTAAAAAGGGAGTCTCCTTCCTCTCCGTAGCCACCCTTCTAGCCCTGGTGCACTGTAACAATGTCTCCTCTAAGCCTTCTCTTCTGAACATACCCGTTTTTCTCAGCCTTTCTTCATAGGGCAGGTCTCCCAGTCCCCTGACCATCCTCGTGGCCCTTCTCTGGACCTTCTCCAGCTTGTCTGCATCTTTTTTTGCACAGCGGAGACCAAAACTGACCACAGCACTTGAGGTGTGCCCTGCCCAAGGGCACCAGCCTCTCAGCTGGCTTCAGAGGGACTCTAAGTTTTTGTGCTCCGGATCTGCAGCGAAACACCCACATTTTTCAGATAGAGGAGGAAAAATTGGTGACCTGGGAGCGAAGAAACCTGGAGAGAGCTGCAACAGTAAATATTTCCACTTCCAGCAGGTTTGTACACTTAAAAACATTTGCCTTTCCCTACTGTGACAAATACATTTACCAAATATAGCTTAATTACCTGCACAGCGTGAGACAAATCCGACACCAAGCAGTGCCTCAGCTTTTCATCGCTTCCTATTCCTTGCAAAACAAAGTCGGGGACATAAGACGAACAGTAGCCGCCGAGCAAGGACCTCCCAAAATTGGCAATACTGGGCTGGACCGAGTTCACTTCAACTAATTTTGACCTGCAAGAAAAGCAAATCAAAGCGATGCGCAACAGCGAACCCCGTTACAGAGAAGGAGCGTTTTCACACTGACCCCACCTCTTCCCACTTCCATTCACCCACTTTTTAAAAAGAAGAGAGTTTAAAGTCAGCTTTCGCAGCCAGCCCATTGTGGGAGAAAAGGATACGAGCCAAGATCACAGCGCACAATTCGTATTTTTTCTTCCAGAGCACTGCTGTCGCTGTATCCTTTCACCACCAGCAAGCTCATGAGACACTTTTCCGAGCGCTGATGGCTGCGCTCCTCAAGCACGTGACGTGAGAAGAGGCTCTACCTTTTTTCAGCTCTGCTACTGCTGAGTCGTACTTACCCGGGAAAAGGAATCTCATATTCTTCTGCCCAATCTTCTTGCTCTCCTCCGTAATAGTTACCGCTTGGTCTAGTGAGCTCATGACCTGTATCCTCACTTTCGCTGTCACCCAGGGCACTATCCGAACTCTCATTTCTTGGAATGTCCCAGTCAATTCCCGGGGCGACTTTTTTCTCTACATTTTCTCTGTCCCCATGGGGGACACGAATAGAGATTTTCTCTCTTTGGTCCTGCTCATTAAAGCAGTTTTTGTAGGTCTCTTGTCGAACAGAGTCCATAAATCTACAAAACTCGCTAGGTGGTTTGCCAGTCTTTGTACACAGCTTTTTAGAAAACTCTAAACTACTGTTGTGAGCAAGAAGGTCCGTAGCTGCTTGCCCTGGAATATCATCAATAGTCCGGGTTTCGATTGAACTGTCATCGGTAAAATATTCGTCAAACAGACTCATGCTCTCAGCGTTGTATGGGGTTGGATTCCAGCTCTGATGCTCGCCAGCAGCTTGAGGGAAGGGTTCAGCTGTCCCACAGTCTCTATTTTGGTCCTCGACAGTTTGTTTAGCTTCACAGTTCTGATCAGCAGACGCTCCTTCCTCTGGCGCTGGCGGGCTGTGATGCCGAGCAATTTGTTCCACTACTGCCTGACTTCTGAGTTCGATGTCTGAATCGGGTGACATGGAATCTCCGATGAGGAAAGTCACCTTTGTCTGAGCTTCTGCAGCGCTGCAAGGAAACGCGTCGCAGAAGAGCTTATCCGGCGGCTTCTTCTCCACAGCGATGCCGGGTGACCTTGTCACACCGACCGCCTGGTTGCCCGATTCCAGCGAGTCTTCGTTCCTCCACGCGTTTGCTGTTGGCTCCAAACCCGATTCCGTCGCTCCTCGTGTTTCGGGTGAAGCTGACCCTGCGCACACCACGCTCTCCAGTTGTGTGTCCAGGCAGGGTCTCGGCTGCTGGACCTCAACAGCATCCTCCTGGCAGTCGTCAGGAACGATAGTTCTGTTCTCATCCGATGAAGATTCCAGCTCTACCTCGGGAGTGTTTTGTGCGTCCTCCCTCTCTTGCTGCGAAACTCCTTCTATGTTCTGTGCAAGGGAAATGGGACATTTGCAATATTTACAGCTACAGTTGGAAGTTCTCGTTTCTTCAGACTCCATCGGTAGCAGGTTGCCCCTGTTCTTGTGCATCGTGACAAGAACATACTCGGATTCTTCTACTTCTCCTTTCTCCAGCGTGGTCGTTATAACAGTTCCAGGCATGACAATGGCTTCATCTTCCCCATTTTCTAGAAGATGCGTCTCTTGAAGTTCAGAGCATCTGATGAAGTAAGTGAGGAAGTAAAGCAATCTCTGTACCAGGTCGTGCCTTTTGCCAACCACAACGGTTTTGGCTAATCTCACAGGAGAGCCAATAGCCCCATACAGGTCACCTAGGACAGGAAATAAAACAGACAATTCTTTTGCATCTGGAAAGTTAAAATTGTTCTTCTAACAGACGGTTCTTGTGGCCACCTTTCAAAGGCCAGGTCTACAACCGAAAAATACTAAAGCAGAAGAGTGAGGACAGCTACGCTAGCGTTTTGTTTTCAATATGGAGAATCCCAAAGATGCTGTTGGTATCGTATGTAAGGTCAAGGGGACCTTATCGTACGCTGGTCAGGGGGACATCTGATCTCATATGAGGGAGCGTTCACACCACCTAACTTCAGAGCCTAGCTTTGGAGGCTCCTCTCCTGGGTTCCTTATATAGCCATGGGAGAGAGGAGGCATCTGCTCGGAATTAGCCTGGATAGTTTGGAAACCAGGCTGAACTTTTACCTACCAAGCCAAAGCCGTAAGGAGAAACAAACCCATGCCAAGAACGAGGACAGAAGGTGACAGTGGTGGGTGCAGAGCTGAAGCCAACCTTCTTCTCTTCATCCCCTTGAGCTCTACTATGGGCTGGACAGGTTGTTTTGACCGGACTCCAGATTCACCTGGGCAAGTGCCTGCACATGTGTTTTCTGGACGTACGAGGGCACTACATGAATGCAGGGATGGGAGGAAAAAGGGATCCAAGAGGCCTGAAAGGCCAGCCTAAGCCCTCTGAGGGTGGTGAGCCACTGGTGCAGGTTTCCCAGAGAGGTGGTTGATGTCTCATCCCTGAAAACATTCCAGGTCAGGTTGGCCGGGGCTCTGAGCAACCTGCTCTAATTGAAGATGTCCCTGCTCCCTGCAGGGGGGTTGCACTAGAAGACCTTTAAGGTCCCTCTGAACCCAAAACATTCCATGATTCTATGACTCTAACCACAACAGGTCCCTTGAGTCCCACGAGCTCTGAAATCAAGTGTTCTTGCCAGCTCCCCGGCCATTCCTACCTATACCAGAATAGGACAACCTCGCAAAACTCTCCTTTCCCTTCCCTACCAAATGCCATGAGAGTCTGCACGCAGAGCAGGGCAACCTGACCAGACAGCAGAAAGCTCATCTTGTCTTCTCTACTCGGCAATTAGAATAATAGAATGGTTTGGGTTGGAAGGGACCTTTAAAGGTCACCTAGTCCCAACTCCGCACTGAGCAGAGACATCTGCAATTAGGTTGCTCAAGGCCTCATCCAACCTGACGTGGAATGAAGACAGTATGACTAGCTACTCCACCAACTAGGCTTTGAGACCTAACCCGGGAGGTTGCCTAGTGAGGATTTCCTGTATTCTGTCGCTCCTTTGCCTGTTGCGTTAAGACTACGTTCAATTTGTATCAGAAGATGGATTTCCTTGATTTGCTCTAGGCTTATCAACAGCAGCATCCCCAAAAATGAAAATAGATTTTCTTTGTAGAGGGAGGACCAGAGCGGGACTGGAATCCTCCATCACCACCGGGCCAGGTGACCGTAAGGGACCCACCGCAGATGACTAAAGCAGGGTTTCACTTTGGCTGCCATTTTATAATGGATAATGACTTCAGAAACTAGAGCACGTATTAAAAAACTACAGCAATCGCTTCTAAGCTTGAAATACACACTTTTGTCTCGTTTTGAATTTAAAAAAGCCACAAACTTGAGGGGAAAGTAGCAAGCATCCATGAAAAGCACGGCGTGGGCGCACACCCGTTGGCGTAAAGCTGTTGGATGGCTGAGAGATGTTTGCCACGTACCGAGCTGTGCCCACAGCGGGTTGTAGGGGTGAGTTTTGGCCAGCATGTCCACGCTCTGGGATGAATGCTTCTCCAGGAAGATCCGTATAGGCGGCTGGCCGTTCGGCATGACGGTCGGGACCCAGGCCAGGTGGTTGGTCAGGATCGCAGTCAGTAAAGCTGGTAAAAACCTGAAAGCAAAATGTCCAGCATCGCTTTAGTCCAGGTACGCGCTCGGGATGTCAGACTGGCAGCAGCTCTGCAGCCCACGCGGACCAAGGACTGCTGAAACAACAAAGTCACTGGAGATCACCCCTCGGGTCTCGGATCTTTGGGGAGAGAAGGGAGGGCTCTACCCTCCCCCCGACCCCTGCGAAGCTCTTCTTTAGGACACGCATTTAAAGTCAAATGAAGTCTTCTAAACCTGCGGCATCTCAGTTCCTCCATTTGGCAACAACGATGAGACTTCCTATTTTGCAAGCTTTGTGTTGTAAAACATCTCAAAACCTACTTACTTCGGTCGCTGTGAGGAAGCGGTGGAAGGAGACCCCCCAAACCCTTAAGACCTGCGACTATGGGTGAGAAGGAAGGCTACTGCTCCCAAACCTGCAGAAGAGCTAGGTGCTGCCTTCTTCCATCTACTCATTATGCAATTTCATCACGTACGGCTGCTCCTTTTCAAAAATAATAACCCCCAAGCTCAGCAGCTCAGCCAGAAAGGCCGTGTCCTTACACCGGCAAAACAGTTTTCCACTAGCTAAGCAAATACGGCGAAAAAACCTTTCTGAAAAACGCGAACTCCTTGATTTACTGTCACCACGCCAGAGCAGGGCTGCTGCTCCGGAGGGAGGGCTGGCAGGAGGAGCAAGCAGAAGCGCAGCCCAGGAGCCTCCCAGGAGCGTGCCGACAGATGGTGCTGGCGGCCGCGCAGCGCCGGCCAGCCTCAAAATAAAGCTCTTTGAAGAGTTTGCAGGCATCAGGAACCCTACAGCTGAAATTCAGCCGTTTCCTCACTGCAGACTTTCCTCACGGAGAGTTAAAAGTGGATTGAAAAGGATGCGGGGCTTGATTTTCCTCTTGCTTCCATCAGGGTAAATCTTGCTGTTACAATAAAGCAAGCAAAGAAACCTCCAAAAATGACCATTTCAGTGTAACCAAGGACTCGGAACGGCAGGGGCCAAAGGGGTTAATAACGGCAAAATGCTTCTGCTGCAGCGGGAACTGATCTTAAGAAAATCCATCTGCCCCCCTGAGAACTCTCTACGGTTTGAGGCAGGAGAAGGCACGCCACACTGACCAACAATTGTCCCCTTCCCACCTAGGGGAGGGAGAAGATGACAAAGCTGGTGGCAAAGCTGGAAGAGGGGGAGCAGCAGCCCCTTCCCCACCCTGCGGAGAACAGCTGGTCTTGCAGAGTCACTCCCGCTCCAACTTCACATGTTTGTGCTCGTTTTAGGGCTTCAGCGGAGCCAAACGCTTTAAACACTTCCCCTATTCGAGCCCCGGGGGGAGAGGATGAAGTGTTGACAAAAAGAGTAAATTTATCAGATTGTCCCAGGTTTATCAGAACGTTCTCTTCCTCCGTTTTTAACAACCGCTCGGGGCTCTGTCCAGAGGGCAGAAAGACGAGCGCTACCAAAACAGCCCATTTCTTCAGTGGCATTTTAGAGAAGTCAGGTTTAAGAGCAATTTGCGGTCAGACAGTATTACAGACTCTTGCTCCATGTCTAACCTTGCTCATCATATGATAACTGATTTTGAAAGGTAGATTAATGCATTTCATAAGGTATGTTCACCCCCTTCCAGACATACACACCCATCACGCGCTTCCTATGGACACGTTTCAAACGTGCAGCCTCTACCAAGACTTAGAGGGTTGTGGGGAAGCAGGAATTTAATGGGATATTTCTCTAGTTTTGTTTAAAAAGAAGGAGGCCTTTTGATTCTCTGATTCCCCGGATTTTAAAAACGGATTTGGAAGACAACGGCATGAACACACAGGTAATGGAAAAGCTCAAATCCACCGTACTGGTTTTTAGAAGCGTTCTCCATCAAGAAAGTGAATTCCTTCATGAAGCGGTGGCAAAGCTGGTTCTTTTCTGGTGTCCCCGACATCATAGTGAGCCAGACAGGCTCCCCGATCCGTGGCATCGTGTAGAGATTGCAAATAGTCGTTCTAGAAAACAAAAGCAAAAAAATCCACAATGCTAAGAGAAAAAACAGAAGGCAAAGATCCCAACTCAGTAAGTTCACTGCAGGATTTAGTTCCAGCTGTCATTTCTTTCAGAAATTCAGAACCATTCTTTATTAAAGAGTGCAAATTCAGCCCTCCACCTTGCAGAGTTAAGCCTCGCAGGTTCTTCACGCGTCTACCTAAACTGATCCCAAACACAGCAACACTCACGGTCCAAAGTCAAGAGCTGCCCTGCTCCAAATGGAGAAGAAACGGATGATTTTGGATGTTCTTCTCTCCCTGCTTCCCCTTCGTTTCATTCAAAACATGTAAATCCTCCATAATTCTGCCTGATTTGCAACCAGGGCAAGTTTTGGTGCATCTGACTTACAAAAACACCTTAACTTCCCCTTTGCTTTAAAAAAACTGCTGTATCTCCAGGCCAACCCCACCAAAGCACAGACCTGTAGAGCAGGGGACCAGCTCATTCTTTAGCTTTAAATACAGCGCAGGAGACTCAAAGTCACCTCACGGTTTGAAGAATGACGCACCTACCCACATCCTTTTTGACTCCACCAAGGACAGCAAATGTATGATTAAAACTTTGGCTCTGCGGTGAGACACCAGATTAAACCCCCTCAGCTTACTGTTAAACTCCTCTACAGTCTGAACCGAATCACAGTTTTAAGTACAATGCCCGGTACTACAGGAACCTGCGTCTTCATCAGAGTAAAAATCTAAGCCTCAAACAATAAAAAAAAAAAAAAAAACCCCAACCAAAGAAATGACTGATCAATTCAGGCTCCTCCCCACCTTGTGCGCGACTTTTCCAAGAAGAGAGACTTTTGTTTTACAAGACAAAGATTTACCCCGTTATCCCTGGTACCACCCCTGATTGTTTAGAAAGATCTTCTCTGGGTTATGTTGGCCTAAAAATTTACAGCCGCTTCCAGAAGGAAAGCAAGGGCCGTGCACGTCAGGCAGGCAAACACACTCGAGCAAGGCTGCCAGATCTTCCGTGGTTTGGTGTTTAAAGTGAAAGTCCCGCGGCAGCGAGAGCAGCACACGACCAGGGGCACTCGGGAGGAAGGTCTTCCCTGGTTATTCAGCACCAAAGAAAGCAGCTGGATGGTGACGTGACCCCTGGGGTAGCAAAGGTGACCGAAGTCACCAGGACTGCTCCAGGAGGAAGGAGGTGAGGAGGGTGGTGGTATCTTCTGCCTCATTTTTTTTTTTTTTCCTATCAGTTTTCATTAAATACAAACTCCACCCTGTGTGTTCACCACAGTCAAAATCAACCCCGTCTTCCCCAAAGGTTTGATCTTCAGACACTTCACAAGCACAATGGCAAAGCCATCACGCCAGGGTGAATTTTCCTGCTCTGGGTGAGGGTTGGACGAGGTGATCTCCAGAGGCGCCTTCCAATCCATACCGTGGTGTGATTCTGTGAAAGTCAAGTTACTTTTGTGCTCACCAGACCCACAGCACCCAGAGGGCTTGTTTGGTGGGGCAGTTCAGAGCAGCTTTGGAGCTGCTCTACGGTACCCTCTGCCGCTGGTCCTCTCCTGGAGGAGAGCACAGCCTGGTTGAGGACCCGGGCACAGCAGTCCTGCCAGAGACCGGGACCAGAGGGTCTCCAGCAGCACAGCACACTGGGAGCACTGGGATTTCATGCCTCAGCAGTAGCGCGTTGGGACTAGAGGTGGGATTATGAAGGGAAAGCTTTCTGTTCACAGCCCATTAACTGGAGTGGATGTTAAAGAGGCCCAAAGAAAGGGAGAAACCCAAGTCCAGGCACTTCAAAACTCGAGTTTCAAAGTTCAAAACAAGTATCGAAACTTACCCCCCCCCACCCCAGACACAGCTGACCTTAGGAGCTGAAGATAAATCGCACAATTTCACCTAAAACGCAGCTTATTCCTCCTCCAATATGCAAACTAACCCAAGCCGAGCCCCTGGCTCCGTTTCGAGAAAAAAAAAAAAAAAAAGAAACGACTTCTCTACTAAAACCAACATATTAAAATATTTGTTTTTGTTGAAAAGATAGCCCGAGTCTTGTGATTCGTTATTTACTATTCTGGTAACCCTGGCTGCATCTGCAACTGATAGTGTTTCCTCAGCGAGAGATCAGATTGCCCTGGCCGGGGGCCAGCAGGCATGTGACTGCAGTGCAGGGAACCCTCCATGCCAGCGCAGGCAGCGATGGCACAGAAACCAAGGGCAAGGATTAACCGCTTCCCAGCTCCGCAAACACGGAGGGAATGCTCTCCTTCCGTTTATTAAAAACTCAAAAAACAACCCCGAACCCACCCAACCCTGACAAACGAACCAAAAAAAAAAAAACAACCCGTGCAAAACTCAGCGACACAACAGAAAAACCTCAACCCGAAGTGCTGCGGGGAGGTTAAATGGATTTTTAAATAAGCATTGGATTGAAATATATGGAAATTCAGTTGAAAAAGGGAATGGAGCCCTCTTGGCCATCTGCAGCGAGCAGCCCCCTCCCCTCAGCTTGCTGTCCCAGCATCGCACTTGAGGGGAAGTTTGGTTAATGAGAGACTCTTCTTTTGAGGTTTCCAGTACATTTTAAATCGTTTCTATTTGGAAATGCTTCCAGGAGGCTGAACTCCAGCCTGGAGCTTGTGGGCACCTCGGCACCAGCGACGGCTGCGGCAGGGGCTGGGGGAGTTCCTCAGGAAACACCTTCACGTCTGAACAGCAGCTTGAAACCAAACAAAGCCCAGCCCAGCCCAACGAAAACGAGGAGCTCGTGCAAACCCGCTGGGCTTTGCCGGCTCTGCGGGCGCAGATGGCAGGGAGGAGAGCAGCTCGGATGCCTGCAGACACCGAGGTGCTGTGGCAGCTGCCCTCCGCACAGCACCGTGTGATCGTGGACCAGGGGTCAGGCGGCTTCCTGCCTCACCACCACCCCAACACACCCGCACACCTTCCCAGCCTTTACGCAGGACCTGAGTACTGGGCTGGGTCCGTAACCAGGCTGTGCTCTCCTCCAGGAGAGGACCAGCAGCAGAGGGTACCGCAGAGCAGCTCCGAGGCTGCTCGGAACGGACCTGGTGCTGTACGAACCAGAGCTCCTCATGGAGCAGCACATCCCTCTGCAGCCCCTGCCCAAGGGAAACACTTGGGATCTGATCCATGCTGAGCAAGAGCTCAAGGGCCCATGGGGGGCGAGAGGATGGGGCCAGACTCTTGTCAGTGGTGCCAGCGACAGGACAAGGGGCAACGGGCACCAGCTGGAACCCAGGAGGTTCCATGGGAGCAGGAGGAGCAAGTTGTTTGGTGTGAGGGTGTGGGAGCCTGGCCCAGGCTGCCCAGAGAGGTTGTGGAGTCTCCTTCTCTGGAGAGCTTCCAAAGGTGCCTGGACACGATCCTGGGCCCCTGCTCTGGGTGAGCTGCTGGAGCTGGGGTTGGAGCAGATGATCTCCAGAGGTCCCTTCCAAGTCCCACCATGCCAGGATTCTGTGCTCACGGGTGACCCCAGTAACGCCCAGTTCCCTCTCCCAGGTGACAACATCATCTGCGGCAGCTATGACAGCAAGCTGGCCTGGTTCGACCTGGACCTCTCCACCAGACCCTACCAGCTGCTGCGGTGAGCCCCGGGGCCAGCACCAGCCTCTGCCCCTCCCGCCAACCCCACGGGGCCTTTCCCGGGATGTTCCTGCTCCTGGGACCTGGCGGCAGGACGGAGCCCGTGGGGGCTGCGCCAGGAGCCCCCTGGCCGGGGGCTGGGATGAGGACGAGCGTCCCCCCCGTGCTGTGACATCGCACCCACCATCTTTGCAGGCACCACAAGAAAGCGCTGAGGAGCGTGGCCTTCCACAAGCACTACCCGCTCTTCGCCTCGGGCTCCGACGACGGCACCGTCATCGTCTGCCATGGCATGGTCTACAAGTACGTGGTGGGGTCTCCAGGGGCTGTGTCAGTGCGGCAGAGCCCTGGGGGGTGGGGAGGGTGCAGTGCTTGGGCTAGAAGGTGGTCAGGTCTTGGTCTACAAGGACTTGGTCTCCAAGTCTACAAGTGCTTGGTCAACAAGTCCCTTCTCCAGCCCTGGAGGTGCTGCCTGGGCCTTGGGGGGTGCAGCACTTGTGGGGTGGCCCCAGGGAGGTGGAAGGTGCCAAAGCCTCGTGCTGACCCTTCTCCTCCACCACAGCGACCTGCTGCAGAACCCGCTGCTGGTGCCAGTGAAGGTGCTGAAGGGCCACGCGATAACGTTGGACCTGGGCGTCCTCGACGTGCTCTTCCACCCCACCCAGCCCTGGGTCTTCTCCTCCGGCGCCGACGGCACCATCCGGCTCTACACGTAGCTGCCGCCGACGCCACCGCGCTCTGCCGGGACCGTCGCTCCCGCTCCTCCCACAGACTCCTGCGGCTTCTCCCATTAAATATTTTTGGATACGCTCCTGCGCCGCGTTGTCCTCCGGCGTCAGCACAGCCCTGGCTGGACCCAGGGGGGACACGTGGAACCCCCCAGCCCCCGGTGGTGGGACAGGCTGGGTCCCAGCCCCTTGTCCCTGTGGGGAAGCCACCCAGCCATGGTGGCGGGGGCTGAAGAGCTGGAGCTGGGCCGGACATCAGCATGTGTCCTGCTGTCCCCAGAGTGCCCCGCGTGGAGGGAAGGACAGAGGGACAGAGGCAGGGGGTGGGACGGGCGGGCGGAAGGGTCGCACAGAATGATAGCGTGGGTTGGGTTGGAAGAGACCTTGAGGATCACTCTGTCCAACCACTCGCCCAGCATGGAGGGGCCCAGAGCTGACCCCAGGATTTGGGGGTGGTCCCCCATGTGCAGCCCTCAGCAGCCTGGGGTCCCACAGCCTTGGAGGGTCCACCACCACCACCACCACCGCCCACCAACACTGGAGGAGCAAAGAGCTTTATTTAAAAATACATTTATGTACAGAGGTGTCGAGGGACCGTCGCACTCCCCAGATGGGGCCCTGGCACTGGGGGACAGGACCCCTTGTTCAGCAGCAGGGGATGGACGTGAGGAGCTGGAGGCATCTAGGGGGGGTTCAGGCTCCAGGAGCCATGCGGGAGCCTGGGGACGCTGCCGGCTCCAGGCCAGCCCCAGCCCCTTCCCTCCCCCCCACCACCCAGGTCCCCTTCCCCAGCCCCTCATCATAAGTCCACCAAGCCCCATCCAGTGGCTACGTGCCCACCTCGCTGTCCTCCGGCCACCGCGGTGCCACGGCCAGGCCCTGCCGGGGCCGAGGAAGACGATGGGGCTGCCGCGGAGGCCGGTGCTGGATGAAGGAAGACGTGGCAGAGCCCGTGGGGACCCCGGGCTGAGGAGCTGACCCAACTATTGCTGTGGTGGCCCCGGGGGGGTCCTGGGGCTCACAGGATCCTGACGAGGCGACCCAGGGTCTCCGCCACCTTCACCCGGACAGCAGGGACAGGGTCCTTCAGGAGCAGGTTCAGAGCTGGAAGGAGCAGAGCAGAGAGGCTGCAGGACCATGGCCACCCAACCCCAGGTCCCAGCGCTCCCTCCCAGGAGGAAGGAGAAGCTGCTGCAGCCCCCGGGGTTCTGGGCCCCTCTGCCAGCCCCGTTCCCCCCCAGAGGAGAACAGGCACCAGGAACCCCCAGTTCTGGGGCCTGGGGAGCAACCTCAGAGCAGGAGGCTGGTGCTGGGGAACGTTCCTGCTGGGGCCAGGGGGAGGAGGGTGGTGGGAGGGGAAGGACTCCATGGAAGGGTGGGATGGGGAGCGCTCCCTGGGGTGGTGGGACTCAAGCTGGAGTCCTCCTGCACCACCACGGGATTGGGGTCCCGGCTAGGGAGCAGAGCTGGGAGCTGAGCCCCCAGGAGATCGATGCCACGGCAGCAGGATGGTGCTGAGGAGGCCGCGGGTCCTGCCTGCGCTGCTGGGACCAGGAGCCTTCCCCAGGGTGGTGGAACCCGGAGCCCTCCATGGGACAGCAGGACTGGAAGGGCTCCCTGGAGTGGTGGGACCAGGAGCAGGCCCGGGGGCGGTGAGACTCTGGGGACCAGGGGCTGATCCCGGGGGTGCCGTGGGCGCTGGCCGGGCCCAGCCTCCGATGTCCTCACGCCTGGAGCCGCTCCCGGCCGCCGGAGCCCGACCCCGGCGGCTGCTCCTCGCGCTCAAAGGATCATCCTCTCTTTCCAGTAGCTTGTTGACGCGGGGCGGGAGAGCTTCCCGCGCGTCCGTCTGTCCGTCCATCCGTCCGTCCAGCCCCGCTGGACGCCCCAATGGCAGCATCCTCCGCACGCCCCCGGCGAAGCCTCGGGGGGGACGCGGGAGCAGCCCCCGGGCTCCGGCCGCTCCTCGCGGTGGGAGCGATCGGCTTTCCCTTCTTCCTAACAGGCCCCTTTCTTCTGGAAGGGCCCAGGGAGCCAACGGAAAGATAGTTTTTCCTTTTTTAGTGTTTTTTAAGCTCCCTTGGAACGAGGCGAAAGTTTCCGTGCATTACTATATGCAATGAGGTCACCAGTGACAGGGAAAAAATCCCTGAAATCCAGGAAAATTACTTAACTCTGCTCCAAAACGCCACCAGCTTCGAGCCGAGGTTTTTACGAGCCCTTCGCAAGGAGCTGCCTCTCAACGGTTAACGCGCCGGGAAGGAACCCGTCCGTCCTCTCCTGCTAAAGCCACCGCAAACGGCCCCGAGCCCCCGAGATGCTGGGGCTGGAGCTGCCGGCCAAGAACCGGGGCCACCGGCCAAGGATCAGAGCCACCGGCCAAGGGTTGGAGCCACCGGCCAAGGACCGGAGCCACCGGCCAAGGACCGGAGCGTGCCAGAGCTCGCGGCGCAGCCGGTGGGGCCGTGCCCGGTGGCGGGGCCCGGGGCGCACTTGGCACCCCTCCATGGAGCCCCGTTCCTGGTTGAGCTGCACCCTCAGCCCCAGGACCCCCGTAGGTGCCACCTCAGCATCTCCATGGCCGTGCTCGGCCCCCCGGCTTTCAGCCCCCGCTGTCTGCTGCCTGCAGGTGCCGCGGGGCTGGTCCTGGCCACGGCGCTGCCTTCATGGTTTGAGCAGGCGGTTGGGGACAGTCCCTGTGTCCCCCAGTTCTCAGGATGGAGCCTGAGTCCCCCCTTGTTCCCCACCCTGCTGCTCCCCGATGCTGAAGGTGGGGTCCTGGACCCCCAGGTCCAGTTGCTGGATCTCACCAAACTGGCACTTCCAGGAGGGAGCAGGAGCCCATTGAAGGCTCATCCCCCTGTGATGGCCCAAAGCCCCTGAGCGGCTGGTCCTGCAGGTCCAGGAGAGGCTGCCCCAAGCCCCATCCCCAAGAGCTGAGGAGCCAGAGGCTGGGGAGCCCCAACTCACCCATCTCAGCTCCAAGGAGAGTCCCCCAACCCCCAGCAGCGAAGGCCGCGGGCAGCAGCACCCACTCACCTGAAATGAGGGGGTCCAGGTCCACCTGCTGACAGTGATCTTCATCCACGTGCAGCACGAGGAAGCCTGAGGAAGAATTTCAGAGTCAGGGCTCGGTCTGGAGCCCACCGAGGAGCCCCATGTCTGAGGAGATCTTCTCAATGCTGATCAAGAGCTCAAGGGCCCGTGGGGGGCAAGAGGATGGGGCCAGACTCTTGTCAGTGGTGCCAGTGACAGGACAAGGGGCAACGGGCACCAACTGGAACCCAGGAGGTTCCATGGGAGCAGGAGGAGAAACTTATTTGGTGTGAGTCCTGGGCAGGAGAGGGAGCACCTGGCTGTGCCGAGAGGAGCACTGTGAAAGTGCTTAGAACTTAGGAAAGAACCTAGAATTCCTACGTGGTTCAGCTTCGCAGCTGTGTCTGGAGCCTGCAGCTCACCAACACTGAGGGCTTCATCTGGCTGACCTTTAAAGGGTCAAAAAACCCATACTCCCAAAGCGCTTCATTCTTTGGGACCTTTGCGAACTTCAGGGACTCGGAGGACGAGCTGCAGTCGAGCTGGAGCTGTCTCTGCTCCGTGATGGGGTGGCCAGGTCCCACCCGGGGCTGTTGGTGTCTCCTCTGTGCCAAAACTGGGCTCCCGGCTGCGGCGAGCTGGGTCTCCTGGGGTGCCGGGTCTGCCGCCGGTGCAGGCTGGGGACTTGTTTGCTGCGTGTGAACCTCTCCTGCTTCCTTCCCAGTGTTTGGAATGGTGCCTTTCCTCAACTCCATCCTCGGGACCATGCTGCCCATGCTGGGAATGGCCAAACAGGACCACATGAAGTCTGTCTTCTGCTACGGTGAGTTCTTCTGGCTCTCCTGAGGCTGCGGTGGTTTGGGATGCGTCGTGGGAGGGTTTGTCCTTTCCCTGGGAAAGGGGCGGCTGAACGGGGGCTCTGATGGACATTTCCTGGGTATCTGGGATCAGGGACCTGGCTGGGGTGGAGAGCTGTCAGCTCTGGGTCTCTGGGAGTCATCAAAAGCCCTCCTCCACCTCCTATCTGATCCCAGTTGCTCCCATTTCATAGCCAGTAGATACTGGTCCCCTCACTTTCTCCTCTGATGAACACGGATGTTCCGGAGCCATCCCACCTCCGTTTGAGGTGACTGGCCTGGTGGGATGGGGCAGGTGGGAGGGATGTGCTACCTGGGACCTCCTTATAGACCAGGCTGCCCTTTTATTAACGCCATGAACCTTCATTAGCCCTGGTAGGACTTGTGAGGAGGCTGGACCGTGGTGGTGGTGCCGGGCCAGCTCTTGCCCAAGCCACTTCTGTAATTCTCCAAGCCCAGTTCAGGATGTGACAATTGTGGTGGGCTGGCAGGATGTCACAGGGCCACCCTCTCGTGATGCCTTGCCCCAGGCCGCCGCTCACGCGGTGAGATTCAGTGCAGAAGTGCCAGAGCTGCTTGGCCCTGGCTCTGGAGCTGGATCCACCTTCACCAGGAGGCGGTGGCCCATCGTGGTGCGGCTCCTGGCCACGCTTGTGTGTGCTCACCAGTGAGATGTTCTCCTGATCCTCAGGGCTGGAGGTTTTCTCTCTGTAGCTGGTGGTCTGGGGGAGCGCAGCTCCGGGGGCTCTGACGGATCCGGTGGGAGCCACTGGTGCCGTCGCTCTTATCTCCCATGGATAATTATGTCCAGAGCCTGGGAATGCTGCTGTGGCTCTGGAACGACTGGGAGGAGTGGGAGCCTCCCGAGCAGCCCTGTCAACTGCAGGACAGGGTGTGGGGCTGGGTTCAGCCGCGTCCGTTTCTCCTGGGAACGTGGAGGTTTGTGGCTGAACTCCTTCCTGGGATCTGCTGCCGTCCAGTCAGGCTGACGCTGTTGGACCAAAGGGCACCTCTGACCTTGAGAGCTCTTGTTCCGTTGGGTCCAAAGCAGAACCGTGTGGCTCTCGAGCCCTTTCTGTGTGTTCTTGGAAAGCCAAAGCTTGGATGATCTGGGTGAATACGGAGCATCCTCCCTCAACATGTCCCCCCAGGCCCCCGGGCTGGTTTAGCTGCGGGCGTGGTTGGTGTGGCCAAGCTCAGGTTGCTGTGGGCCATGTGTCTGTAGACAGGAGCTCTGCTGCTTTTCCATCCGAGGTGGCTATTAAGTGATAGGATGAGGAAATGGTCTCAAGTCACACCAGAGGAGGTTGAGGTTGGCCATGAGGAACCATTTCTTGGTGGGAAGGGCTGTGAAGGGCTGTGCCAGGCTGGGCAGGGCAGTGGTGGAGTCCCCATCCCTGGAGGGG
>JAVSBS010017165.1:0-52234 GCA_033124195.1 Coracias cyanogaster
CCCCACCTCCCCCCTTCTTCCCCTTCTCTTAATTTCCTTCCTCCAACCTGAAAGAAAGAACCGGTAATTTATAGTTTTATAAATCTGTTTCCGAGGTCGGTGTAGCTGCACGCACATTAGCAGGGGAATAACGACTTCTGCCGCGGCTGACAAACGAAGCCGCCACCTCAGTTCGGCGCGGATGGCGAAGCACCCCTGCTCTGCTCCTCCGTCTTTTCAGTGGCGTGTGTCGCGGCTGTTCGCCGCCACGATTCAGCGAGGGCCGCGCAGAACCTCGAGGGATGCTCACATCCGATGACCTGGGCGTACGCGCCGGAGCGCCCGAGTTTCCCCTGGCTGGCACCGGAGCCAGCCCGAATCGGCGGGTCGCGGAGAGAGAGCCGCCCGAGCGCGTAGCCCAGAACCCGGGCGGTGTGTGTGTGTCAGAGGGAGGAACGGCTGCAGAGCCGGGCTACAGATACGGTACAGTGCCGAGAGAAAGGTCCTGCCGGAGTAACGGGCCCTTTAGGAACTTGTTAATTCCTCTCCACCTACAGACTCTCGCATTAAACACAGAGCCACGGGTGGCTAATGCAAAATATAAAAGGGTGCAAATTTAGTGGGAGGTGCACGAACTGCTCCAAAACATTATCAAGTTTGTAATGTTTTCTGTCGCGAGGGGGAAGAAACAAAACCAAAAAAAGGGAGCGAGTGAGCGTGTACCATTAAAATTTAAGATAAACAAGATGCAGGGATATTTCTGTTAGAGAAGTTATTCTTATTAGTCCTAACAATGCTTCACCATTAGACAAGACTGGAGTCTGCCTGAGTCTCAAGATTTCAGATCTGCAAGCCTTTTTTTTTTTTTAATGCACATTACATTTCTGTCATGCTTTGCAGCAGAACACGATATTCCCAAAGAACCCAAAGAAGAAAAAAAATACTCTGACAGCAACCATTAGTTAAGAGTGCAATGAATAAACCCCTTGCACAAGAGTATCAGGACTAATTAAGATTCTGTTTAGCAGCCCTGGATGGAATGTTAATGTAGCTTTGACTAACTGGGAATAAGCAGGGGGGAAAACTGCATTTTAAGAGGAATGCTGGGGTGATAACATCTCTCACTTCTTCTGTCCAAGGTCTGCCCAAGCCTGTTACAAAGTCATTATCTCAAATTACTCCTGTACTTCATTTTTAGAGGGTTTGGGCAAGATCCCCTGGCGTTGAAGTGCTGCCTAGAGCCTCACAAAGCCAATACTCTCTAAGGGGATAAAGGCTGAATCAACCCACTATCTCTACCTTCGAGAGTTTGCTGGTACCAGTTCCTTGGACAAATACAGCCAGGATTCTGGAGGCAGATTAGGATCTATTGCTGGCGTCTCCTTGCAAATCCCTAAAGGGTTTTTGACCCTTTGAAGTTTCGTCTATTTTGCTTACACAGAAGTTTACATGATTAAGTCAGGATTTTACAAGGCTCAACAAGGCAAATTTAGTCACCTCGGAACACTCAACACCAAAAAAAAGTAAAATATCCAGTTGTCCTGCTACTTGTTTAGCTCCAGAAATACTAGCATACTGTGGCACTTACTGTGACTAGTTTAATAAGGGAGAAAAATATCTACAAGATTCCTTCAGCAAGGGAGGGTAAAAAATTCCCCTTTCCCCATGGATTATTTTTATTATTAGCCTTTTATATAGTATTTCCTCCCCAGCCCCCCCCCCCCCCCCGCAATTCCCAATGATCACGAATGCAGCTATGTTTCTTGGAGAGTGGATAAAATTTCAAAAAGTCCTTTCCAGTCTTTCTAACATTTCCAGTCTGCCTTCACTCCTCCTTATCCAGGTAGCTGTGTTTTTTCACAGTTGAGCAACAAGCCCACCCAATCCTTCCCTCTCAGCTAAACTTTTGCAAACGCTTTACTTGCTAAAAGCAGCCTCACATAATGCAAATCCCTGCTTGGAAGGACAGAACTGGGAATTTACAGCATAAACAGGAGAGGAGGAGCAGAGCTCTTTCTTGGGGAATAGCTACCTACTGGAAGAAGTCCCCCGTAATCAGAGAGGGAGGGTCACAGCCAGAGGCTGCGGTTGCATCTGGCCCACTATACTTGCATTGCCTTTTGAGAAATACAGTCAATCTCTTTTTCTCTCTTTTTCCTTTCTCTCTTCCTCTCTCGTACCAGGAAGAAGAGCACTCTGCCTAACAGATTACTGCTGCAGAGTTACTTTCTAAAAAGGAAGGAACATTTTGCTGAGGCTCTGAATAAATAACAATAATAATAATAATAACAACAACAACAACAGACCTGGCAGGCTGGAAAGTTTCGGTAGCTGGATCAGTGAGTTGCAGAGACAACAAGAGCAATCAAGCTAGCTGCAGAATTCTCTTCCTCAATTGATTTATAATTGATGAATGGATTTTCTTGTGCAGCTGCAGCATGGTTAAAAACTATTGAAGAGGTAGGTGTCCTGGGAGGTGTTATTTTGTAAGGGAGACAGTTAGGAGTAACTGGGTGCGTTTATCAGCAGGAGATCTGAGCAAGCAACATGATTACATTAGCTGTTAGTGGCTAGGATTCAACTTTCCGTAGGCCTCCAGCACCTGCAGTCTTGTAGGTGACTCACATGGAGATGGGTTTCTGCCAGCTACCAGCCGCATTGGGGCATTGATCTGGCACAGAGCTCCCCATTGATTTCGGCAAGGAGCACTGCGCCCATCTCAATGGCTTGCCCTGCACCACTGCTGTTCTGGCAGAAATCAGTATGATCTGGTTTTGCAAGAGAAGGGGGAGCAATATCTTGCAGAGTTTCTCTCTCGCACATATTTAGAGGAAGTGGAAGGGATTTTCACACCCTTCGAGATGGGCATATTTCCTATTTTGTCTATTACTTTTCTCTCTCGCTGTAGGAATGTACCTGGTAGTTAAAGAATTTGCACTGTGTCTTAAAGAGAGACAAGCTTTGTAATGGGTACCAAGAGATACTCAAAGCTGCTTTTGTGCCTCTGGATTGTGGGTGTTTGCCACAGGTCTGGGTGAACTTTAGAACTTGGTCCTTGAGCAGGGGGCTTTCCATATGTTCCAGATTCGCATGGTAAACCATCTGGTCTTCAGTGTGGTACCTTGTTTTTGAGTGGCTCCTTGAGAAAAAAAAAAAAAAAAAGGCTTTAGAAAGGACAGGCCTTCAGGCATCAAGATCTCCCTACACCCTCTGTAAGTGGGTTTTGGGTTATATTCAATAAGGGGAGAAGATATCAAGGGAATAGAAAAGTCTTATTTGGCTTTTCATCCTTGAGATCACTAGGCTTCAGGATTGTGCTCTTTTTTGACCTTATTGTATCTGACCAAATGATGTGCTGTCTAGCAAGTCTTCAGCCTTCACAGAGGTGGGGAGATTATGCCTAACCAAGTTTGCGATACCCTAGTATGCTCTCACCCCACGTCCTTGAAGGGGTCAGGCTGGTACACCCTTCCCAAGCAGGCCTAAAGCCCCAGCTGCTTGCAGGAGGTAGTCACCCTTGCCTTCTCCAATGCATCTGAGATAGAGTTGTTCCTGCTGGTGACAGAGCGGCACAAACCCAACAGGAAACCTTTGGAGCAGGGAAAGAAACCTATTCCCAGCAGAGTGACTTAATCTCTAGGCAATGCCGCTGGGTCCCTGCGATGCCTCTCTCTCTCTCCAGTGCTGTGTCCTTTGCCTCTTTTTTCTGCACAGCCCCATCAGAGGAAGGCAAGCAAGACACAACCCCATTCTCCCTCCTTCATCTCTCTGTGAGAGTGGGGGCACAGAATTTCACGCAGAGGCAGGCTCCAGCATATGATCATTATCTTCCCTGAGCTTTGAGTTTTGTGAGCCTGTGAGGAGCAGATTTAAGCCACATTGTGCAATTCCTATTGGATAGCTGCACACAGGTGAGGTGGCTTCCTGCCCTGGGAGCAACTGCTGAAACACAGGTGAGGCTCAGTCCCACTGAAGGGTTGGTGAGAGGCGGTGCACGGGGGGAACTGCGGGACTTCATTACTCTCTCTTCCGTCTTGCTCTTCTGCTGGGTGGGAAGAGTCTTATTCTCAGCACATGTTTCTTCTGGGGAAAAAAACCCAAACCAAAGTAAAACCCTCTAGTGTTGTGCTCAGTTCTATCTGTTTCTACAGATCATGAGATTTTACTCTGTTTTTTTTTCTTTTTTCTTTTTTTGTTGAGTTTTCATTTGTCTTCTGAACTTTGAACTTCTTTTGTTCCCAATTTTACATTGTAAGTCTGGGAGAGATTCATTTATAAAATAATGAAATGTGGAATATTTACCCCATTACTTAGTTCCAGGATGTAGGGCTTTGAAGTAAAAAAATCCTAACCAAATAAGTATGAGCTTTCCCTTAAAACAACAAAATCTTGATTGACTTTAAAATATTATTTTTGTCAGCAAAGTGACTCATAGTTACATTTATATTTCTCCATGTTTAGTCAGTGTTAATTTCTGTAAACTAGATATTGCTTCATTGGCCCACATATATTTTCAAAAAATTTTTGTTAACGCTGCAAAATGTGATTATGGAGGAATAAAAATCTACCTCCTTTGGATTTTTTCATAGTAAATAATCTGAATTGCAAAATATTATTGGTGAACATGTAAAAGCACGTCTTTTAGCTTTCTTATGCTGTTTCTGGAAACTTTGCCATTATAGATAAATTGTTTATATTTTTTTACAACAGTTGTAAAAAGAAATATATATATAGTGGAACCCTCCAAACCACCTTTGTGCAAAGCCCCTTCTGAATTACAAACACACATAATTCTACTTCAGCTGACTTCAGTGGGAGTTAAATTCTCAAAAAGTAATGTTCAAATGAACTTTTCTCTATCTATAATAGCAAGAAGGAAATTATAGTCCTGCAAATGACATAACAGGAAAAAATGTTTACACAAACTAATAAATAGAAGAAACTACTCAGTTAAAAGCACAACTTTTGGATGTTTTAGAGGACTAGAAACAATAAAAATGTCTGTGGAAATATGGTCCATAATATCCTTGAAAAATCCATACAGCTGAGTCCAATTTCTGTTATTGAATCCAGTCCTAAAAAAAAGTGGTAAAGTTGAACTTATTCATCCTTAAGTTATTTTAATGCAGTGTGCATATAAGCTTATTTTTATTAATGGAGTAGGTTTGTGATTCTGAAGATAGTAAGTCACAGTGTAAATCCATAGTAAGCTTGTTTTCAAGCTAATGAAAGGATTGGATGGCAGATAAATCTGTACATTTTTTCTCTGTAATTTTTTCCCTTAATTTTATTCTAACCCATTCTATAATGCCTGAGAATACTAAGCATTAGGTGTCTGAGTCAGTGGGAAATAAGACTTCGGTCATCTTCTTCCATTTGCTTCCATTATCACACTATCACTAGAATGTTATAATGTAAAAGTACATAATTAATATGCAGCAAAAAATCAGCCATGAGAAGCAACCTCTTTTAAAATATGTCAAATCACTCATCAATACTGAGAAAACAATTTCTAACATTTTCCTATTGTGAGTTAGCTATTTTTGCATTTTAAAAGAATAAAAGAGTATGCCAATTCTAAAATCCCAAATCCAAAATCCACAGATCGAATTCAAGCCTATTTCATCAAACAGAAGAACTGTTATTTGGAAAAAGCCATCCTTTTAACAGAAAATTGCTACCATGAATATCTACCTTTGTACAGAACGAAGAGAAGTCCGGTGGAAAAAACCCATGTGGTCATATAAATAATTGCTTTATTGTAAAATATATGCATAAGATGACAAAATTAAGGTCCCACAGCCATTATTTTTATGTTATCCACACTTCCAACTGCTTGAATTTAAAGGCTAAAGAAGTTAAATGCATTTTTTAAAAGCTCTCTTTTTCATACTATAATACATAGGATCCCCTGAATTGGGTCATGTAGTAGAGGACCAAACTCTGGGTGCCTCTGGAGTCCAAGGCTGTGATCATCCTACCTTCAAGGCACACCAGGCATAGGACAAGGAAGGCTATTGTCTTAAGCTGGAGTTGATGGGGTTTGGGGATTTTCTTGCAGCAATCTGCAGTGAGGCACTCCTCCATCTCCAGCTCTGTGCCATAGCTTCTCTTCCAGTCTGTGATTCCAGATGCAGCTGGTTAGTAGATCACAGATCAGGTCAGGCAATTGCATTTGATGTGTGGGGGTCATATGTAAGACCCATATGTAACAGAGAAGGAGATGGGGAGGGGTGAGAGAGAGAAAATAGCACTGCTTTGCAAATGTACGAGGCACAAGCACAGTAAAAGGAAGACATGTTGGGAATCAAATGATATGAAATGTGTGTCATCTAGTATTTCCTTATTTATGTCATTTCCCCTTAAAAAAAAAAAAAAGAAAAAAGACAAAAAGAAAGTTGTGCTGTAAAATACCTTTTGCCATCTATCATCATCAGTAAGAATCCATCACTTTTTGTATACATCTTATCAACTGTACTGAACGACCAATATATTAAGTAGGGTCAAGTGGAGGGGCTGGGACTATGCTGGTTGCTGGGAGCCTAATTTAACCACCTTATTTTCCCCTCAGTTACCAAAGCCATCACATATTTCTGTAACAACACGGGTGGTTGGTAGAGAGAGTCTTCTTGTTTCTTTTCAGACAGATTTAACCATTACAGCAATTGGTTGATGTATGGAGTAAAGAAGGGCAGCTCCTGTGGCCCAGATTGAAGCTGGGAAAGTAAATACCTAATACTTAGAACAGTCTCAAGAGAAATGTGGTGTGTTTATACTCAGGAGAAAGGAGGAAAAAACCTCATTTCTACCAAAATCAGAGCTTTATAGTGTTCAGCCAGGATTTGTCCACATCCTGAGACACAGCTATCAACTTCTGAAATAATGTTGGAAATGTCCAGGTTAAAGGAAAACTACATTTTTGTAAAATGTATTTTACATGGGAAGTGTAACATCACATTACTGTAGATCTACATAATTACATGTTAAACTTATTAATCTATTCAAATATGTTAATAATCCATGAATCAATACATAAGGATCTATGAGTTGACTTTAAGGGAATACGGTAGCCTTTATCTAAGAATGTAAACACATTTAGAGGTATAATAGATAAACCAAGATGAGGCTAGGCTTTCCATCAATTCACTTAAGGGTTATGCATGCAACTGCTGTTATACTCTGTAAGCTTCTCCTACATCAATTCCTTGAAAGGAAACCATAAGCTTAAGATGAAAAAAATGAAGATATTCTCTATCCAGCTATTCAGAGTTTATTACCATGTATAAAGAGAATGGGATAGAATTCATAGTAATCAGAGAAAAAGTCCTTCTGAATAAGTTGGCTTTTGCCTAAGTTGTCAATAAATCAGACTTTGCAGTGGTAAATAACCGTGCAGTGGGATTTCAAAAGTGCATTCAAGATACAACCTTGAAGAAGAAACCAAAGCACTGTAAGGTGTTCAAGCCATTTTCGTCTGAGAACTCTAAATGTGTTTACATTTTTACATGAGTATTAAGTATATTTTGGGTGAAAATAGTCACTAAAGTTACTAAAAAGAGGCCGGTGAATTCACTAAAAGGAATTTGGTCCACTGAGTTTAATGGGAACTTAACATGAGGAACAGATCATGTGTTTGATGTGATTACATACAATGACAGGTAAACAGAAAAACTTTGAAATGCATGAGAAATAACAATGCTAGCAGATGGTTAAAAATAGATAACATTCAAAAATGAACACACATATATATATATGCTACAGATGGAGCTGGAAATGAGATCCCTATTTAAAGATGGATAGCATTTTCTCATGTAAGATTCTGGTGTGTTTCTTATTGTTAGATGTAATCATTCAGACAAGAATTTTTATGACTGATGTCTGCCTCACAGTGAGTGTCTCGCTTTTATATAAAAAGAAAGCTTCAGCAAAACAGTTTAACTGTTTCCAGGAATGATAGGGAGAAATGATTTGGTTTGTTAATGTTAAAAATCTGTATGACCTTACTGAATAAATTGCTTTACAGTAAATGATGTAAATTTAGGAAGGAGAGTATCTTGAGGCCAGAAAGAGGTGCTTTTCTTTTTTTTTTTTCTTTCCTTATAAAATACACACCCATTTGGCAGAGTTATCATTGGATATACTTGATATAATAGCTTATAGTTTAATTTTTTGTAGATTTCATCTGTAATGTGCATGCTCAAGGCTGGCAATCTCAGATTAGAGCTAAGCATGTCATTCCCTATAATTGTTCCTGTTATGTGTCTTAGTTATTCTAGAAGCGAAGTCAAGAAGACTGTCTCTTTTCTGCTCTCATTTCTCCTTCGTTGCCATCCACATCACTTCAGGGTAGTCTGAAGAAGGATAAGATTAATCAGCCTTGAATAAAAGTGTAAGTGGGCAGTAGAGCTGGGGTGGGGGCAGGTATCTACAGGACTCAGGATCTGAAGGAGGTGGCAACAGGCTCTAGAAGAGGTTATGGACAAGGTCATGTTGTAGAAACAAAAGAAAATAGGAAAAGAAGTGAAAACGACTTGTGCAGATGGAAAGAAAGAGGTCAAATATGACAGGTTAGGAAAGACCATAAAAGATCTATAGCCACTAAAATAAATCATCTTTCAGAACCTGGGGTAGGACCCAGGGTTTCTGTTTTTCAGGGTTCTTCTGCTACTTAGTGAATAACTGGAATGTCACTGACAGCATAAATCTCTTATACCCCATAGCAGTGGGTACACAATCACTGTTGATTATTCTCTTGTCTCAGGTGATAAACTTCTCCTGGAACTCAGATTCCAGTGCTGTTGTTCACAATGTGAAAACTGGAAAGATTTCATATGATTAACATTTTTGTCAGACTGAGAAACAAAGAAGTGATTACGGTTTTTTTCCCCTCAGCCCTGTATCAACCCACTTGATTGTCTGCTGGATAGACAAATCTCTGAGAATGAGGCACTCTTTCAGAAACTAACCTTTACTTGTGGATTTCCTGACTTTTTAATGTTTGGCCTTGTAGCCCTGATATTTTGTTAAAACTTGATTCTTGAATGCAGCGAAAGACAGAAGAAAATGACACAACCGGGCTTTTGTCACTCATTATCCATACTGTAACCATATAATATATTATATATGTAAACAAGTATGTGTGAATGTACACATATGTGCTTTATATAGATGTATATATCTCATTCTGTGTTCTCTCTTTTCATATGTCTTTTGTGGGATGAAGAAGGAATAAAGAGTAGCAGGGAGTTACATAATCCTATAAGCAGTTACTCTGGTGAAATAATTTACCTTATTTGAGTGAAGACTGCCAAATCCAGCATGAGAATTTGTGACATTGATGTTATTCAGATGTGAGAGTTTCTAGGACTGCAGCTATTGGCTGTAGCTATTTAGAGACTTTCTGTTTCTTCCAGCAGTGTTACTGCTGCAATACACTGTAACTAACTGATTGCAGCAAGGCTCCATGCTAAATTTATATATACAGAGCTCCCATATCTGTCAAAAAATGTATGCAGATAGCTAGTGTGAATGCAGGCACTGAGCCATTTTTAAGTTTAAAGTTACTGGTTTACATTAACATTTGCAGGATTTGAGCCTTGGTTTTGTTGTCTTCCTAAATGGGAAAGGGATATGGACAAGTCAGGGCTAAACTGCCAGATGTGTTAGTCCTGCCAAAGCATTTGTAGTGTATCTAATGTTTTCCTTGAGCCAGTTGGTCAGTCAGTCAGTGATTCTCCCCCCAGAATTACTCCTCGGAAGGAAAACAAACCTAAGAATGTAGCAGCAAAGGGTATGTAAGAGAGAAGACTATACTTTCCTCTTGTTTCCTTTCAGCTACTCCAGAGAAATAAGTCACAACATAATGCATAGAAAGTGACAAACATTTAACCCTTGATGCCATCCAAGAAGTAATGAAATGGAACAACAGGAAATCATATGAAGTAAAATTTTAAGAATTTCTCAGTTCCCAGATGTGTAGATTAGTAATCACACCAGCAAGAATTCAGATGTCTCTTTCCATATATGTATACATATATCCCCACTTCTCCTGGTGTTTTACACACATGCATGTGCAAGTGGGCACAGACACTTCCGTCTTGTATAGTGGAGATTGTTACTTAGCACATCTGTAGGGAAGTTTGACCTCAGATGCCTTATTTCAGAATGTTTAGTAATCTTTAGCTAGTATTTATCATACCACAAGAGTTACGTCAAAACATTTAAGAAATGGTCAATCAACAGTGTTAAAAAAGTATATTATGCTGTATAAAACCTGTATGTCTAGGATAACTTAGATACCAGATTAGGAGAGATGATTATCTAAAAATAATGCCATGTACATGAAGGCAATTCAAACTTGCTTGAGCAGGCCTGAGCCTGGTACTTTCTGTGGCTTTATAGTTAAGAATTTCTCACTTTAATATGCTTCTGTCTTGCCAGTAGCCACATGCTGTGCTTCTTTGACACTGTATAATAAGGCTTCATATATTTTTAAAAAGGATAAAATGTTGTCTGGATATGGAAAACACCGAGAAAATAAGCAAGAAAAATGTAGAGATAGTTCCATTGCTCTATCAACTGACTCACTGTGCTGCACAGGATGGTGAACTCAACTGCTGCTGCCCTCTAGGACTTTGTCTTCAACAGAGACTGAGGCATTGCGGTAGGCTGAAAGAGCTCTGTTCTGTTACATCCTGCTGTTTACCACCATGTTACCTCAGGTGATCTAGCGTCCAAGGATGCAACTGGCTATTGCTGGCTGGAGGAGTCTTTCTTTCCATTGAAGTTATAGGGAAAGAGCAGTCTTAGGCTGGGCAAACACCATGCTTGTGAAAGAATCGTGCCCAGGTTTGGCTCTAAGCAGGCAGAGTTTTGTTTGGTAGCATTAAAAAAAAAAATGAAAAAGGGCACAGGGAGCCAAACAGTGTAGGGCTACATGCTAGAAATTCAGAGGATTTCTTCAGGGTGCCTAAGGACATGGGCTGACAGAGGTCTAGGGGGAATTCAGTTTTGTGTTCCCAAGACTGAGGAGCTTGTGCCTGACATGGGGAACTGGGGGCCAACTCCAGAGAGCTAGGCATGTGGATCGTGCTCCATCTGGAGGGATGGGGCAGTTGGGGCTGCATCATCTGTTTGCAGCAGTGTCGAGCTCAGTTTCGCTTTCACCCTCCCGCGTGCATTCCTCTAGCAATCCTCTGCCCCAGGCAGCTGTTTATTTTGTCTTTGTCTATAAGCCAACATAAAAAAAAAGAGGAAAATTATTAAAATGATGGAAAATGTGTCATAAGCATCTAGTATAATATTTTGCTTCAATATCTCTAGATTTTAGAGGTTTTTCTTTATAGGTATTAATAGTGTTTTACACAACATGCTTTAAAAAGTCAGAGTGAGCGCTGTGGATGTTTAGGTTATATTGTTATGATATCCTCTTATAGGCAAGAATTAAAATTAACAGGAGCTGAGTAATGCGTAAAAACCCCCAAACATAATACTGTTAGAAAGTGTCTTAAATATCACCAAAATCCTGGAAGCCTTGAGAAATACAAAAGGAAAAAAAATAGGATCAATTAGATACAGTATTTTGTGCTTTTCCTCTGGAATTTGTTGACACTAATATTTTACAGTTACTTTTTTACAGGCTACCTTGTTACTGATAAAACTGGGTTCTTCACTATTTCAGGCTAAGCGATAAACCCCTACCAAACCCAGGGGCATAAAATGCAGTAGCTAAATGCAGCACTTCTTTAGACTTTTGTCAATTGATTAAAGTCAAGTAGGTTGTGCTGGTTTGCAGACCTAACCAAAAGCTCACTGAAATTGCCAGAAAATCCTGCTTGCCTTTATTTGAGATGTGGATGAAATTGTAAGTGGAGATACTTTTTCATGTTTAAAAATGTTTGATAAGAAGAATTTACACTGTGACTTTTCAAACCCTAATGCCTTGAGCACCAACTATTCAGGATGGACAATATGTTCAATCAAATGAACCTGTTTTACTTATCAATGATAGTTAAAGATATTTATGCATGCTATTACTTTTTGAGATTGCTTGTTAGATAGCTTTATCAGTGCCTTTAAACAATAACTTGAACGCAAATGTGATTATTCAGCATTTTTTTGATAGAATTAAATTCTTATCAGAACTGTGTGACTGGACATCAAAGTGACTTGATAGTGCTTTGTTGTTTTAGTTGAACTTGGGTTACCCTGAGTTGTTTTAGATGTTTTGTGTTTTGTTTTTTTCCTTTTGTTTATTTGACACTCTCTTTTTTTTTTTTTTTTTCCCTGCAAAATAATGGCAAGTGTAGTTTGAACATTTGGCCAAAGATACTTCATGGGTTACATTATGAATTGATTATACCTGTAGCTAAAGAGGGAGGGTGAATTCCCTGAAAGTTAATATTTCTTGTTAAGCAAATCTGGAATATAGATCAACTGCAAGTACCAAATATGATGAAAGTGAATCTGGAATTTCTTACATCTCCTCTAGTAAAACATAAACAGATGCAAAACGTCCAATATCATATTTTTGGTCCTTTTTTGATGCCTGTGGTTATACCTAAACTTCCAATGTCGGGGTGAGTTTCTTATATACTGACAATTCTACATTGTGCAGCTTCAAGATTTTGAAGAACTTTATTCAACCTACAACCACTCTGGAATCACCCTTTGAGCTTTATATTCATTACAGTTGAACATTAAGTATGTCCTGACAGCAGAATAAATTCACTTACCTTATTCATTTAGTTTAGCCATTTGTATGTATTTGGTTGAGATGAGACACTGAAAATAAATAAATTAATTTGTCCTTTGATTTAGTGTTTTTAAGAAGAGTCACAAGAATAATAACAATAAAAAAATAGAACTCACTAAGAATAATCTCTGTAAATTGAACTTTTGAATAAGTTTATGCTCTGGTTAAATCACACTTAGAGAGTTTCCTTCCTTTCAGGACAATCATCTTTTAGCAAAACCACACAGGAATATTAGTCTTATTTCATTTAACCACCAAATCCTAACAACTAAGTATTTACTTCATTAAAGGCACTGAAAAATTCTGGCCAGCTGTTTCCTGCCACTTGGCTGAGGACAAGGTGGAGAAAGACAAGCAATTCAATCCTTGGTAACTCTCAGTTGTGTTCAACGTAATTCTGTCCCACAATTATACTTTCATAATTTTATTCTTAAACTAGAATCTGAATCCAGGGTGGGTTCTGTGACTTATAGGCTTAAATTCTGACATGTTTAAATTCATGTTGTACACATGAAAATTTCCAGAGATTTTAGGAATCATCTCAGACTAATATTTTGTTTTGTCAACTGTAATTTATCTTTTTTTTTTTTTTTTTTAAAGCATTTTAAATTACAGTAGTGAAATGGATTGAAGAGGGAAGTATAATTAACATACTGGTTGTGTATACAAACAACAGATTCGTTACTTGCTCTGTTCCTGAAAAACTGTTTCCTGTTCTGGTTCAAATACAAAATTCTGGAAAATTAAAAGCTCTTTGTCAAAGATCAAGGTGACTACAGTATGTTGTTTTTAAAGCTGGTAGTAATTTTTATGCACTGAACATAAAAAGAAATACTGATTACAGCTGAAGAGTGACTTAAAGAAATATCTTTTGATTGTATGAACTGGTAGGCCTGTTGCCTGTGAAAGTGAGTGTTAAGCTATCAAATCATAAATCAATATTCCAAGGCTAGAATCTAAGCAGACATAAATCAGTGAAGTTATATGGACTTTAACTAAGCTGTGCTTATTTATACAGCTGGGTTTGACTATTGGGTGCTGCAAAAATGGCAAAGTTATCCAATTCGGTCATAATTCAGGAGAACTCTTAGAGAAAGATGTGATTGTCCATGGAAACAGAATTTAGCATTCTGTACAACCCGTGGGGATGACTAGCTATGTCAAGATGGGATAAAACACCATGGACCAGCCCAGGAAACACTGAGCAGGGCTGTGTGAAATCCTGCCCATTCCAAGCAGCCCAGCCCAGGCATCTGCGCCTACTTGTGCAACACAGATTTGTATATCTTTCCAGTATAAGGCTGCTGCTGATTTTCTTTGGAGGAATGAGCAGGACACAGTCTTTTCCATAAAGGGAATCACCTGCCCAACAGGCTAACAGCTGCAGAGTCAGCAAATTTTTGCAGATTTAGTTATGTTCTCTGTGTAGCTCATGTCCCAGTTCAGTGTCCTAAACCTTTGAGTCAAGGGAGTGGGAGCTGTATACCCTATTCCCACTATATATGTTAATTAATGGGATGAAATGCATTCATGTTCCATTGACCTGGGGTTTTAACATTGAGGCACAGTTTCTTAGGATGCTGTTCACAACTGGATTTCATTAGCCCTTCTTGGACATACTGTAAAGGTTGTGATCTGAGTTAGGTAGCTCAGTCAGCAGAAACTCATTCAAGGAGCAAGAAATACCAAGCACCTACTAGACAGAATCTCTCAGAGAAGTCAGGCTTAGTTTCGGATTCTCATCATGTTGGTAAGCAAGGTACCCAGCTTCTCATCCCAGCTCAAACCAGAGCAAATCTGAGCACTATAAGGTTCGCGTTGCGTTTGGAGCTAGGCAGCACCCAAAGAAAAGTTTTTAGATCATATCTTTGGACTTAAATTTGGGCTAAAGTCTACTACAAGTGCTGTGTTCCTGATTGGTTTGCTCCTTTAAACACTTGCCCTGAAGAGGTCTTCAGCACATGCTTATAAGTTAGGCATAAATCTTAGATACTGTCTTTGAACAAGGATGCTTTAATCAACTTAGTGTGACCACTTACAGATCTAGGTTAGAGTCTTAGAAAGTAATGTACTGATTTCCTCCTGATGCACTTTGTAAACTACGTGATCTCACCTGCTTTTTAGCTGTTTGTATGTAATACCTGGGGTTTGACTGTACTGTTTTTGAGAGAGGTTTTCTGTTATCCCAGTAATATTTAAATTGTTTGTTTTTCTCTGTTATATGGTGAAGACAGAAATTGTAACACAATGCTTTCATGGAAATTTGTAAGTAAGAATAATAAAGAGAGGAAAAGCAGGTAAGTGGTAGTCTGACAGTACTGCATGGACATTTGTTTCTCTGTCATGGTTGCTGAGTTTATGCTTACCTATTTGCAGTAAAGATGAGCATCACGGGGAAGTGAAATAGTATTATTTGCTCAATCTTGCTTTTCTACTTCAAATCCCATTGTAATGCTGTAGTTTTTCCTCTTGCTGCTGTTCATTTAATCAGTAACTTCATCTCAATGGGCTTTCATGCCCTGAAGAGATATATGGGCTTACAAGGATCAGATGGTGTAGGGGAGACTTGCTGACTGCCTAGATGAACCAGAAAACTACAAAACTGTCACCTGCTAAAGATTAGCTATTCTTACCACTGAACACTGCCTTGCTTTCCCAACAGGAAAGATAAAAATGCAGAAGGTATGTTTTTCCTTTTGGGACCTTTCAGCTTCTCTGAGGGGAGCTTCTCGTCTCACATGGATGTTAATGATTATGAAAAAAGCTAATTTTGCTGCTAGATCCCTGAAGGCTTAGCAGCCTTGAGTTAGGTGTTGAAATGTTCTGCATAATGTGGGGGATAGTTAAACGCCTCAGACTGTCCCTCAGCACAGCCAGTATGCAGAAAAAAAAACAACTGACCTGGAGCACCTAAGAGAGAAAAGAGTCTTCTGCAGGTAAGCATTCTGCTGAGTGCTATGTGAGGTCTGTAATGGTCAACAAAATATGAGAATTTGCAGTACAAGTTGACATTATCAGCCAAGTCCTTCCTTCCAAAAACAGATGGAAAGTGATGCCACTCCTTATTTTCTGAAATGCAGACTGAGAAGGTAAGTAGTACCTGTGCAATTCCCAGTAACTCTTTGCTAAATTTGCAGTCTCCAACTAAGCATTTTTCTCTGTCAAGGAGGAGACAGCCTGTGGTATGCACAGTGGGACTGTGGAAGACCAGGAGGCTCTGCTTTAAGAGTTCAGATGCCCACGGATTTTTTGTCCTACATTTGATATCTTACTGGCAGATATCAAAGTCTGAAATAACCACCCTGAACTACTTTTACAGTCAGTAGTGGGACAAACTGTGTTTCTAGAGCCTTAGCTAAAGGCCTAAGACCTTAGGTGCATGTGGTTACCTAGATTCATGAGGAAGCACTTAAGGTACGTACATTGTTTTATACAGATGGGTCCTGGCCATGTCCTCAGAAGCTGCAAACACAGACAAAGCTATGTAACCCTTTCCAGGCTATGTCTGTCCTGATCTGCAGGGGTCTCTGAGGTAGGTCAGCTTCCCTTCTCATTTGCTCCATGACTCCCACTCCATAAGACTTCCCACTTAGAACAAAGGGAGATTATACAGATGTCATTAAAATCAGCAACTAGTTGGTACACCCAGCCTGCTTAAAAGCTGGCAGATGTCAGATTTTATGGTGAGAAGGATAATAGAATAACAGAGAGAGATCAGAGTTCTCAACAACATTAGCAAAATGAAAGAAAAATAAAAAGGAATTATTAGGATAAAATGCTTGCATTTTCATGATTAATTTAGTAGAATAAGGAAAGTCTTGCTTTCCTGAGTTGACTTTGTTATTGAAGCCAAATTCAAAGGAATAATAAAACAAAGTGAAAGCAAAACCACCTCAGACAACCCAACCCAAATATTTTTTACATGTGTGGAACAGTTGAATCACTCACAGTTTGTCTCCCTGAGAGCAGGAAGGCAGTCTTGTTCAGCTGATGGGTAAGTCAAACTCCATGGGTGTAAAGAAAGTTTGCAGAGGCCTGTGCAGGATAACTGCTTTTTACCATGCTTGTCACCATGCCACTCACTATCTGTGTGGAATGATCTATTGCTGCTGTTGTTGCTGACACAATATCTTTCTTCCTTCCCCCTCCATGTTTTTCCTGCCCAACCGCATCTGTTTTCTTTCAAAGAGGCCTATGCCTTCCCTCACCTTGATGCTCCGTTGCTGTCTCTTTCTGGCAAAGAACTCAAAAGATTTGGCCGGAAGGTTGCACTCAATCAATCCTGCCTTTAGGGTGTCCTAGAAGCGCTTTCTTGGATCATCATTGCTTCCTCTTTCCACACTCCAGTTCCCTGCATAGGAGGTACTTGAACATATGTACATCACTGATCCAAGCCATATGTCCAGCCCATTACACCTGGGCCTTCCATGTGGATATGCTGCAGGAATTCATCACTGGTCAGCTTAGTGTAGCATCTGACTCAGAGCAAGACACATAGGTGCCTCTGGTGGAACTTCTCCAGCTGGCAGATGTTCTTTCTCTACTGTGTCAAAATCTTGTGTCTGTTCAGCAGAACAGCCTTGTACAATTTTAGTCTGCCTTGTAGTCTGATCTGACACTGTTTCCATATTTGCTTAGTAAACCTGGCAGAAAACTTGCTTAGTTCTGTGAATGTAGGAAACTACTTCTCCATCAACACTGGCACAGTCATTTGAAATAATTCAAATGTAAGTGAACTCACACGCAATAAACAGCTCAGTCACACTGTGTTTAGTGGAAAGGACAGGATGTTCTTCTCCATATTGATTGACACACCATCTCAGTTTTTCTCAAATTTATGATTTTTTCCATTCTCTGTGGAAGTAGCATATTTGTCTGTTAAGATGATCTGAAGATCTTGGCTGATATGAGCCACTGTGGTCTAATGATAAACATAGCAGAGTTCTGTGTACTCTGCTTGGTAACCTGCAGAGGCCTGGCGTGAAGTCCTCCTGCAGCTCAAAAGTGAGTTCTGATATTTAGGCATTCATTTTATCCATTACCTTGGAATAAAATAACATTTTCTCAATTAAATGTGTCAAGGGCAACAGAGAATAACACTCCATTTCATAAGATGTGATTTTACAAAAAAAAAAAAAGAGATCAGGGAGGGTCTAGGTGCCATGCATTCTAAATAGGAAAATAAAGGCAGAAAGAAGAGAATGAAGTAAAAGAGAGGTGGATGTGGGTGGTATAAATGGACAATGAACACAAGGGGGAGGATGTGGAGGTTGAAAACTAAAGAAAGAAGCCTGTCATCATCGGCCTTAGCAAAGGAGTGAGTGAAACTACATCACGACAGCCAAAGTGTTGGATAAGCAAGAAACAGCACTCAAAGCACACATAAGTGAAATCAAAGGGATCTTCAGTTCTGGAGACACTGGTGGTGACAGCCGCTCAGAAGTATACTCCCAAAATAAATGTTTAAGTGCTGTACATAGAGGATTTGTAAAAAGGTGTATTAGATCATGTCCTTGTGTAACAGTGGAGCAGCGTGACAGATACCAGTTTGATTTTTTTTCCTCAAATTAGGAGTTCATCTCCATACCTTCACTTTAACACCAAAGACCCTGCAGTGCGAAGCCACTCTTACAATCTCTTTGATGCTAACTTTTCATGGTATAATTACTAATGGAATGCCTAATTATCAATTACTAATTGATACAGATTCATCACCTCTGTATCTAATAGAATTGGATCAATGAATCTGGAGGAAGAAACAGATTATGGTTTGTATGCTTGAATCCTTGGGGATTTTATTTCCCCACCAGCACAAGTTTGTAAAAGGGCTTTGCAGTTCAAGAACTACTTGAAGTTCTGCAGAGTTTGGACTATGGTTATGTCAAGAAACAGCTGATATAATAACTCTTCACATGCAGCCTTATGAACAAAATATTCAAGAATGCTTTAATGACATATAAACACAAACAATTTGGCTTTGTCTAATTTGTTTTAAACAATTGACAAGATAACATCATGTTATAAAGAATCTAACTGAATATTTGGAATAAGTAATTATAATCTTCCAAAAGGAGTTCTAGGGTCTGTTTTGAAGCAAAAAGCTTCTTGGATTGCAAAACATTGATAGAAGTTTCATTACTATAAGCCACATGAAGAAAAGAAACCTCAAATTAAGAATGATAATTATGAACACGAGACATTTATTCTGCATCTTTTTCATAAAAAAATGCTAACTTGAAAATTTAAAAGACATGAAACAATGTTATCAGATTTTTTTTCCCATGGGAAATATTTGCACAGGTGATACGGATACTAGCAGCATGCAAGTACAGTGTTGTAGCATGCAACATCATACAACAACCTTCTTTGAGGAAGGAAATGACTGCTTTCTACAGCAGTTTGGTTTCAGAATTGTCTAATACTGTGATAGTCTTGCTTTCAGAACTCAAGAAAGGAAAAAATGGAAAGACATATTTTCCATTTTCTCTTACAATTGTTAATCATTCCTTGCAGATATTCAAGTGTTCAAAGAAAAATTTGAAACTATAATCTGAATCTATGGGAGGAAGTTTAAAATATGTTGACCAAACTGTTTCATATCGCAGTAGTCTTGTTCTCATGATTAAGAAGGATCAAACAAAAGTAATAATCCAAAGTGACAAAACCATGTCTCCTAAAAAACCTTCTAAATCCATACACAAGCACATGGATAAGATAAAACCTTTGCAAGTAAGATGGTGAGATCACATTAATTGTGGTGTGATTTGCAGGCGTAGTCACAAAGCCACAGCTGGGTTACTGTGGATTTAGGAGCCTAACATCAAGCATCTAAGTTTACAAAGGGCTACTACCTTGTGATAGGAAGCTGTTCTATGTGCTTATAGAGATATCTTTATGGACACAAATTTGAAGAGCTGGCATTTTTCTTTTGGTTAGTAGAAAACCTAGTAACCATGTAAAAATATTTTCAAACTGAATGCCATAAACACTAAATTAGACATGGAGATATAAGGCCAGCTACTACATTCATTTTAATTTTGGGAAAACTGTAGGAATGTTGGTAGGTTGATTTGAATGAATTATTGACAGATTAACGTTTGATTCTTTTGGAATTAGAATCTAAGGTTCTCAGTCATAGCTTCTTTTTTTTTTTTTTTTTCAAATACAAAGGAGCTAACAAATTACCCTGAAGTATTCTTCTTTCTCTTCTGATTTTCTGTATATTAAGTAAGAAAAAGCTCAATTATAATGATGCAATTGAGGAGTACAGCAGCAAGGTATGAATAACAGAGAAAGAAGTTGTGTTATATACCAATCAGTTTCTGAGATTTTCTTGGTGCCTTTGAAAACATAAATGGAACTGTATATAACATAAAAACATTCCATGAAAATTGTGCAGGATATAATTTTTCTGTGCAATGCACAAGAAAGTGCACATCACCTTACCTCACAACAGGAAAATAAAACTTACTTTTACTGTTTAAACTAAACTATTAATATTATACTATCTCCTTAATCTTTGTTTAATGGTATTTAAATGGAATTTAACACAAATGTAAGGACACCTATGCTTAATGCAATAAATAATTATAGGTCTAAAATATTTCTTCTAAATTCTAAAACTGAATTGAAATTCTAGATTAATGTATAATCTTTAGTGACCTGTAGATGAAAGTCTGAGGTTATTCTGTCTGATTAAGGGCAACCATACTTTTTAAAATTAAGAGGCAGAAAAACATGAGTGTTTCTGCTTTAGCAACTGACATGGCTGAAGGGCCTCTTCAGAAAAAGTGTGACATCTCACTCATTTTGGGAATTCATGTGCATATTTATCACAGTAACTTAAGTGTCTTTTTTATTTGAGAACAGGTTTACTACGCTTCAGGTGGGGTAACTTTCTTTTTAGCAAAGCAGGAAGATGATGCTGAATTCAGACAAAACACTGGGAACTATATTAAGTAACATTTATTTTTACCATTTGGAAAATGAAGTAATGTGTATTTCTTACTGTTTGGGAAACCTACCAGAAAAGGGTTTAAAAAAAAAAGTTATTTTTTTTTCTTTCTTTCTTGCTATGACTGATGATATTTGCTTTACCTGTGGATGCTGCTGTGACATGTTTCCTCCAGAAGAAAGCGACCAGTACCAGAGGCTGCCCTTTCCCTGGAGAGCCACAAGTGGGACAGCCTTGGTGGCCAAGCATTTGTAGCACAGTGAGGAGTTTATCAACTGCTGAGAAAAGCAGGGAGAACACAGAGAGCAGGGCCTTGCAGGAGGCATGAAGAAAGGCTGCTGAAGGAGTCAGAGCAGAATTTGTGTAGATTTACAAGGGCAGAGTACTGAAGTCTAGTATGGAGTACATTCACACGCATGTAAGTAAACATTGATAATGATCTTTTAGTTCTATCTTGTCTATCTGTTCTAAAAGGTCATTGTCATTTGTCCAAATGTAACCATCATTTATGTTTAAACACAACAAAAAAATAATATGTGTAAATACAGCTCCTATATTTATAAGACCTTTTGGTCTTATATAGGTGCTTGTAGTTTCACTACAAAGCTTCTAAAGCTTCTGATTGTGAAGATAATTTTAGAGTCCTGGTAGGAGCTGACAAACTGATGGAAGGTTCAAAGTATGATATTAAAGTATAAATGAAGATCCAAATCTGTATTTTCAAAGAGAAAATATGTTTAGCATTAGCTGCCATTATTTTCAGTATTGAGCTTTGTCATTAAAAACCCCTGATGCTTGCTTGGGTTTTATATATAATCTGCAGCTTGTAAACCAGTGCAAGAAACCTCCCAGTTCCTCACTTCCATGCTTGTTTTTTGTTCTTACACGCGTAAAATATTTAGTTTGTGAGTAAAACTTTTGGTTTTCACTATTATGCTTAGAGTCTTTCACAGTTAGGATCTAGTTAATGTATGACTTTCAATTGAATCTTCTTGTTTTCTTTTTGTCTTAGCTCTTGGTATTTTTCTTTAAAATAAGTTAAAGTATAAGTCAACTGACATCATTCATAGGTACAAGATAATCATATGAATCTGAGTTTGACAGAGATTTTCTTCTTGGATTATTTTCTGGTATTTTGTTTTTACAAGTAACTGAACTGTGCATGCCCATCAAATACTAAGGTCAAAGAGAAACACAGCATTTTAAACAGGAATTTAGTCAGCACATACATTCATAAAATGTGGCTCTACTACACTGCTCTACGTTTCTAAAATAAATGATTGATAAAATAGTAGTTAATTCTGCTTCAAGTAATCCTTCATGCTGGTGATTTGTTGCTCATCATACTTGTGGGTAGTCAGACTACTGGAATAAAGGCTACTGTAGCCTTTGTAAAGTGTTTAATCTACAGAAGAACAGTGATATTTTAACTATGTTCCACTACTCACTGCTTTGTAATCTACACAAAAGTAGTGAAATTATTTAATAGCAGAGTGTCATGATAGATATCTTGTAATAACATAACCTCATTACTTTTATGGTATATCCTGTAGAAAATTTGCAAATAGGATAATTAAAATAAATACATTACCCACTAAATCAGAGTATGTTTTGTCGTGTAGAAAAGATCCACACCTTCACAGGTCAAACAAGCAGGCTGATTTGATTTCCACAGATTTCTTTTGGTCCTGTGTACTTTCTTGAAAGGTTGCAAATGCCTCTCTCAGATATGGACCCTGTTACAATAATCTACTGCTTTGTCACACTGCGATACAATCTTCACAGGATTTTGTGCAGTGTTTTGCGCAAGTGGCTTTGGATCACATACTAAATGTTGTTTGAGAGAGTAGTGTTCCACCATCAACTTGGCTGCACCCGTGCTGCAAGGTGCAGCATAAGGCTTTGTGTTTGACCTAAATGATCTAAAGGATGCCAGGTGGAAAAGCAGTCTTTGTTCATGTTTTTTTACATTGGATTTGTTTTTTAGCTTGGCCTACCTGCAAGTATTACTCTTTGAGTTATGCTGAAGAGCTTAGTTTTTCCCACAGGGTTTTCTTCAGGGTTATGTGAGATTTGACAATAGCTCAGTGTTGGTCATTACTATATTTCTGTACCAAGGGAGGATTTCTAATATGCATATTCCTTGGAGCAGTTCATTAGTGTTTACTTATACTGTAGAGTAGGATCGTGCCATTTAAATTAGCATAACTACCTATGCTGTGGAACTACAAATAGATCTAATTTATACTGCTGACACCTAGCATGGGAATTTGCTGTTACTTTTTCATACTTCATCAAGTTCCTCTCTCAACTCATAACAGTGCCAAATAAGGAAAGCATGATGTATTTTTTCAAACTCTGGTATCACATTGATATCCACTGAGTTTTACTGTGCAGTTTTCAAACACAAAGCAGATAGTTGTGGATTCAGACTTTGACCATGGGCTGAACGATAAATAAGTTCACCATAGTTCACACATTTCCTTCAAGAACAGAGACCCATCTAGTCTGAATGATCTGATTCCCAAGAATTCTGGAGCTTAAGTACATTCATTATTGCAAGGTTAGTCTGTAAAAGCCCAGTTAAATGTCATCCACCTGCTAACTTCCAGATATCTCCTCTGTCCTCACTGTTCAGACTAGTCCACTGTTCTTATTGATGGTAATCACCCATGCCGATACTAACTGACAATTTAAGAAAAATATTCACAGATATTTTTTTAAAATTTCAGAAGTTTTGTTCCTGTAAGTGTTCACTGTAATTAGAGAAGTGCAGTCAGGATTAATTTCTTAAAGAAATAAAACTCAGTTTGATTTTGATGGAAGTAGAAAGAATCTAGCAAGATTAGGTGATCCAATTAGGGCACAGAAAGAAGACCAGGTGGTGTGGGTGACTTGTCACTAACCTTTAATAACAAACAGAAAAATGATTGTTATGAGTATTCCATAAAATAGTCAATCTCACACAACTCATAGATCAAATACATCAATATGAATGTTCACTGAAAAGTGCTGTATGGAAAACCTGTCTGTCATGATGATAGCCTTACAGATGGTTCACACTTAGAGAATGGCCTGAAAGTGGCAAAGTGCAGGTACTCTTCATCGGGGAGAACTGTTCTGAGTAGTTTCCTGTGCAGTCTTTATGCTCTACTTGGTCTTATTTAGCATTGCATTAAACTATCCGATGATAATAGGAGACAGTCAGGTCTTAAACGTTAACACTAGACTTTACAATACTGAGTTAAATATATCATCCTCATTTTGAATAAAATATGCTGTTTACCAGCTTTCTTAGAAGAACTAAATACCTGGATGAAAACCAGGCAGTTTTAGATTAGCCTGAGTTCAGCAGGGCTGATGATCAAAGGAACAAGTGTAACTACATTACTTTTGGAAAGATCATCTTCTTTTCCTTCCTTTACAGTTTCATCTTTCTAGCAACATTTAGTGCCTCTTACTTATTATACGGTAAGTGACAGTGAAGTGGCCACCCCTGCCCCCTTTTTCCATCTTAAAGATGATTTTATAATACCTTACTATAATTATTTATTTTCCAAATTGGAGAAACAGAAGTGTTTCCTCAGTGACCTATGCTCTTGGTTGTTCGTGCCCTCCTCTGAACCTTTCCCAATTCAATTATCTCCTCCTGGAGGTGGGAGGACTTAGAGCTTCTGCCATTAAAGATGTGGGTAAGACGTGTTTCCTTCTAATTCCTAATGGCTGATTTACATTTTTTACTGCCAGAGAGTATAAAGTTGATGTTTTCACAGAGTTTTCCATCATAAACCCAAGATCTCATACTTCAATGACAGTGAAAGGCATCAGTCCAGTTTATCAAAGCTAAATTTCATCTGTTGTTTCTATTGCCCAAACCCTGAATCACATGAGATCCTTTTGATGTTTATAGGAGTTAGCCCTTGCTTTACTATCCTTAACAGTGTCATCAGAAAATTTGACAGCTGGTTGTCCTTCCAGGGACATGAACAGCATGAACCCTAGGGCAGATCATTACATTGAAAAACCTCCTTCTATCATAAGAAATGACTACCTCTTCCTATTCTCTGTTTCCAGGACAGTGGTACAGTATTTATCCATGCTATAATTCCTTTTAGCCCATGACTACATAGTTCCTTTGAAAATCTTTTGGATGTCCATGGGAAATATCTTTATCTTCATGTATCTACATTGTATTGTTGATCTCTTCAAAGAAGTGTCACATGACTGATTTAAAAATGCTACTAAGCACTGAAAAGATAAATGAATTGTCTCCATGTTTCTGCAGAAGAAAACTTGATACTTCTCCAATAAGATTCAATATGATCACTGGAAAAAAAATATATTGTGTTTTAAATGTTTCTCATTATGCTTATGTAGGCAGTGTCTTAAATTCAGAGTTTTTCATAGTAAGTTACACTCATAGACTGTTTCTTGTCCTCTATGAAAATTCTGTTTGTTCTACTTAAATCTTAAATACTTTATTTTTGATCAATTATTATCCCATGAAAAATCTTGTGTAGAATGATTTGAGCTTATTTTTCTCTCTAACTATTAAGGAAAGGAAATATGAGTCTGTACTGGACACAGTTCTTTAGGAGGAACAAACAGAAGAAACTTAATCATAAACACAGAAATGTCATAAAGAGAGCAGAAAAGTGCAAGCCGGAATCTCGAAGTGTTAGAAACAGCTGCACACATGTAGTGGAGAGAAGACTAACGTTAAATAGAAGTGAAGCAAATACAGCCAAGTATATTTAAAATTATAACTGGAGATAGTTAAAGGATTTTCTGTAGGTCATCACTCATTGGCAATGTCTAGAGAAGATCATATGTTATTACAGTAATGGTAACATGAGAATGCAGCCTTTTCCAAGCTGACCATAACCAATTATTTTGTGCTTAACATTCAGCTGTTTTCCTTTTTGTTTCACTTAAGACGCAACATCTGGAGGGCCTCATTAAATGAAGGTTAGATAATCTACTAATAAACGATTTAATTAGGAATTCCCCAGCAGGAAAAGTACTAAAGCTGTTATTTGTCTTTACTCACATTTATTAGTGAGAGAAAAGAAGCCACAGCAGTTGCTGGAATATTTTATGCCTTTGAAGAAATGCTTTTAAAACAAACTTAGTGTAGTTAGAAAAGACCAGGTAGAGAATTTGCAGCTATAATTTAGAGTAGCACATTAATGCTGCAGAACAGTTTACCTAGCATTTTCTGCCTTTCAGATGATTTTGTCATTCTCTCATCCATTCTAAAAATTTATAAAACGTCAAATACATTGCTTTTGCAAGGTATCCTTCTGTCCTTTTCATACTATTATCAGTAGGGAAAATGTTTTCCTAACTTTTTAAATGTGACTAGCAGACACAAAATATTCTTTGACAGTGAACCTGTAGTACACTCATCCTGGTCTTCCTTAGCATATATTTCAATCATTTTATCACCAGTCTAGTATGAAATACCCCTTGCTCTAGTAGAGTTATCTGTTTGGGTGAGAATGCTGAAAGAGGACCAATGCTGGGTATCTTCTGAGATGACTGCTCCTGTTCAGTATCAACTGGGTTGAGATCTTCTTAACATGTTTCACTTGTGATCTTTTAAAGCTGTCAGGATTGAATGATTTTCAGTCACTTTGCTCTGCACTGGATTTAAAACCATGTCCCAGAGGTGGTAGATTAGTAGATTAAAAAGGCAAAGTATTAATCTAATGCACTGTCCTGCCTCCTTACCCATAACTTATAGTGTAACTGTCATATGATTATGGAAGTTCTCCGATGAAACAAAGTACCTATATTTTGTTCTTTGTAAAGCATTTCACTGACTGGTGCACTTGGTATGTCAGTGTGTTACTCTGTATGGAGCAGAACAGTTAATAAAATGGATTTTTACAGAATTAAAGACCATATGAGAATTCATTTTTATTATTTTTACACATTTGAATATGGACTTAATTATGTGTAGTAAATCTGAGTATTAGTTGGAAGAAACGATTTTCTTGGGAACTTAAAATGTGTTCCTTGTATAATGCTGAGTCTCAAGAAGGCAAAGAATGTTTTAATATGAAACATTCTCATTCACTTCAGGTTTTGCTCAATAGCTCAGCTGGACAGATGGAGGAAGCATACCACTCTCTGTATGGAATACAAAAATAATTTTTCCCTTTGTTAATTGTGATGAAGGAGATTCTACGTTCATTTGTTTGTTGGTGTGTGTGTGTGTCTAGGGACTACAAAAATATTTAGGACTACAAAAAATATTATGGACACAAAGATGCTCAAAGGACTGGGAAGCTGCCATACGAGGAAAAGGCTGAGAAAACTGGGTTTGTGCAGCCTTGAGAAAAGAAGGCTTAGGAGAGACATTATCACCATGTTCCAGCATTTAAAATGTGGCTACAAAGAAGATGGAAGCTCCCTTTTTACAAGGAGTCACATAGAAAAGATGAGGGATATTCATCTTTTCAAAAAAAAGATTCAGGTTGGGAAGTTTGAGTTGCCACTGAGGCATGACAGATTATCCAGCAGAAACATCAGCATGAGTTTGTCCTGTTTCCTAACTGTATCAGAGACATCATCCAAAGGTATTGACAGAGAAAGGATTACTGGGATCTTTGGTCTGACCAAGTGTTGCTGTCCTAGAGTTTTAATCTGTTCGTATCCTTCCAGACACCAACAGCTGAGAAGCCTATGCCTCCAAAGGTGCTATCACTCACTGACACCAAACAAACGTGTTTGTTAGCTCAGGTGTGACATTTGCACTCATTTTGTGTTCAAAGTAAGAGGATGAGCCACATGAAGGCTGGCTTGCAATAAGCTTGCATGTGTCAGCTGCTAGTAGAGCGAGCCTGATACCATTTTCCTTGCCATTCACACTGTTAACCTGAAAAGGAGGTATGGGAAGACTGAAGACTCAATTAGACCAGCACAGAGCCTGCTTTTTGGGGAAATGATGATAGGGAGACCCAGACTGACAAGTGTGGGAAGAGAAATACTATATCTGGAGCCAACTCCCATTTGCATCGCATTGTAAAGACAGAAAGTGTGAGTGAACTCATAGCACCATCACAGGTGGGCAGTCATGAACAGTGACTTCAGTTACTTCATTCACAGTGTTGCAAAAGCTGTGAAAAAAGAGATACTAGAATGGTTGGTGCAACTTAAAAATATGTGCTGTATCTTTTCTTCTTCTTTTTGTTTAAAAAAACCCAACATACCACCACACACACCACTCTAAACCAGGTATTGCTCCGTAATAAGTTGGAAATTAAGACAAATTCATATTGTGGCATCTGAATAGAGAAATGAGAGAGAGAGACCACAACCAGAGCAATTTCCTGCACTGACTCATGTGAAATATAACAGGCATGTTTGGAGATGCATTAGTTCACTGAAAATATAAACAGAGGCAATAAAATAAAAGGGAGAGAAAGAGAGGCAAGATAGCTGCCAGTTTAATCTGCAGTTTACTAGGGGAAATAACCTGGCTGAAGGTGAGGAAAGAAAAACTGTTGAAACAGAAGCTTTTACTGTATATTCACACACTTTCTCAGCTGCCTGGGGCAAAAGACCTGCAGGAAGCTTTCAGTTTCCAGAGGGATCTTTTTGTAAATTTCATTCTAGAATTAAAAAAATGCTTCTTGGAACTCCAAATCTGCTAAAACTTTTTGCAGGTGATGAAAATGGTCGAGATGAATAGCAAGAATGGAATGGGAAGTGTATTGAAAGGGAATTTTTTTGTCAGGGGAGACTCAAAGAGCAGAAAATAGATATTACTATTTACTTTCTTAGACAACAAATAGGGGTTCAGTGGATGGCAGAAAGTCAGGTTGTAGTCCTTTGTCAAGCTATAATCTCTGTCATGCTAAGTAACTTTATTTGATATAGCAGTAATCATACCATATACTGACTCTGATAAAAACCACTATTTTTGAGCAGCTAAAGATTAAAAATTTTCAAGTCTGAATTGGGTATACTCAAGACAGAAGTTGTTCTCCCTTTATTAGTCCAGAGATATGTTACATAGCCAGAGGGGATATCACATTGGAAAAAGAAGCATGATTGGTTTCTCTGTTGGCTATTCAGATCTTATCTGGGAATGGAAGGTAAAAGGTGAGACTGGGGAAGGCAGGCAAAACTGTCAAAGCTGTGGGGTTTTTTTTGTTCCTTTGTTTGTTTTCAGATGCAGATCTATTTTGTACTCAAAACAGACCATTTTTGGTAGCATTGTAGGAGATATCCTTTTATAAGTGCTTGTAATAAGTGAAAAATACTGTATAAAATATTTCTTTTTAAAAAAAAACAACTTATTTTCTTCTTCCAACTTAGTCAGAGTTTAGAAAATAGGGGCCAAGATTTGAAAGAAGCAGCAAATATAGGAAGTAATGGGTGATGGTGGACAACTGGGAGGTCAGGACATAAAAAGATATTTAAATGATCATGTATCTTGGACGGCCAGTTTATACTTACCCGGTTATTATTAAAACCCAGTCATTTTGTTTCCAGAGCAAACAGTTATTACATTTCTTAACCTGAAATGCAAGGAGTTGTATGACTGATCAATCTTTATAATTTACTTAAGTTCATCTCTTTTTGTGCTACCCTCCTATTTTAGCTTCTTTTTGGACCTTTGATGATAATAACAGATTGCATTGGGCAAAAAATAGATCTTTTCAACACATTGTTAAAATAGGGTACTTAAATGATGAGTGCCCATTTGAACTTGTTTATACACAATTTAATATTTTCTCCATTAATATGGTATGTTACTAATACTTCATTGTCTCTCTTTCATATGCTACGCAGTATGAGGCATTTTTGTAGCACCCGTAAGTCCTTGCTGCTTTAACTGAGCCACATGTCAGTAGCAATGAAGAGAATGTAGTACATGCTTCAACAGTAGTTCACCAGTACATGTGTTCTGGGTATTGGACAGTGTTGTGTTGTTTTGCCTTACTGACTGTCCCGTGCCTGATAGAGGTCCAACCACATGTATGCATGCAGTATAATCAAACCTGGAGTTTTTCTAAAGAATCCTTATCATATTTATTTGAAAAAATCCTATTTTTCGTAGAATGAATTCTCTACAGCTTCCTGGTATCAGTTTGGGAGCACCTCTCCACCTCAACTTTTACAGTGGTTTTCTGATCAACAGGGGTTTTTTTTTGCATGTGAATGTCAATGGGCGTTGAGCCACTGGTACTCCTTGTTCTTTGAGTTTGTCAGATGAGAGTCCTGAGTCCAGAATCCCAAAGGAAGATTAATTTCTAGGGAGGGAACTGGGAAGCCAGTTGCAGACAGTTGCTTTCTATCACTTCAGATCAGATAGATGTGGACCAACTCCAGCAGGAAGATGTGTAATCAGATTAGCATAGCACTGCACCTAAAGGAATGATCCCTGCTGAATTCAAGTGCCTGCTCTGTCTGAAGATATTTGGCTCTTTTGCCTTGCAGGTCACCCAACCTCTCTGGGTAAAAAGTATGTGAGAGAGAATAGAATGAAATGGTCATGACTGTCTGATGAGTCCTTTTCCCCTTATTGTCGAGGAGCCTACGACTGTGCTTATTGTTGTGTGCATTTTCTGTGCAATAGTCATTGACTAAAATGGATGGGAAGCTTTGAACTTTGAGACAAGAGCTTCCTCACTTTTGCTACCCCATAAATCTCAGGCAAGCTGCCTAATTTTGATACTTTTATTTCTGAAATCTCTGAAAAATCTTGCTGCTAGTGTTTATTGTACTGATCCTAAAGTAATAATACTCCCTTATAACATTGATCTTGAAGTAAAGATTAACATAAACCGCTTACATTATTCATAGTATGTTGGTTTTGTTAAGCTTGGGAAGATGAAAACGGTATGATCACAAATATGTTAATTTGAATGTAACTGTGTAATATCTTAGGATCTATTTGCTGTCTGTAACTGAGACAAAAAAAAAAAATCTTGCTTCTATCATCCAGTAAAATTAAAGAATAATAAACTAACTCTTTCATTAGATAAGAAAAAAAATTACAATAATAGTGGGAAAGCATAATCTACAAAGTGACACCTATGAGTGAAATTTGCAATTAGAATTTTTAATGTTTTCCTTTCCATTAATGAAACCTGCACTGATGTGTTCATATGCCAGTGAGCTATAGACTTTTTATGATATGAAAACAGAAAAGCCTTTTTAAGGCAGGCATACTTCATTGTCTACAGCAACTGCTTCCCATCACAGTTCATAAACAACTAAGGCCCACTGCTTAATGCTCAACAACCACAGAAACAACCCATTTTAAGGAACCCATTCCTTGATTTCCTTAACTTTTTTCTATCTAAGAAAATAATTTCCTGAGAATATAGTTATTTAAAGGCTCTTAAAAACAGTGAAATATTTTAATTCATTAGCAATGGGACTGTGTATCCCATCTATAATTTTCATAGTAATTTATAATAATAATATCAGTAAATTATAGTATCTAAATATTCATCAATTAATTTATTTTCCAGTCTCCTTACTTTGTAGTGGAAGTCATTTCCACAGAATTACTAATAGCCTGGGAGCAAGTGGCATGCAATTTCCTTTTTACTTCTGTATGTGAATATTGCAGTAGTATGTAATTAAAGTAGTAATGTTTTAAAAATTCTCATTGAATTTTTATTATTCCTAATAAACAGAAGCATTAAATACTTAAGGTGATTTAAAACTCTAAATAACTGTTTATCATCACTGATAAACTGATAAAAAGGATTTTATTGTAAGCCATTAAAATTTTAAAGAAGACTGTTTCTCTGTAAGTATTAAGCATCAAATACTGGCCTTTTGGTGAACCAGGACACCACACTGCCTTCTGAACCAGGACACCATGCTGTCTTCTGCTTATATTTGGTGGCAAGTTGCTTCTCATAGTACATTTCTACTTAGAGAGATAAGTACATTGGGGTTTAACAATGCGACTGTTCTAGTCACATATGAGAACAGAGTGTTACCCTGATTCCTGGACAGTGTTCCTTAGCATCAAGTACTACATGGCTAGATCCAAGCATTCTCATTTCAGAATCTGTGCACCTGTTTGGACCTGCCCTTTCCCAAAGAAACTGTCTTAAAACACTAGGGACTCTGCAAGGTGAGAGTAACTGTTTATAGGAGGATTTTTATGGCTTTTAACCCACACCCACACCGACCTCCTTTCAGCTACTGCTCTGCCAGATGCATTTAATTATTGCCATAAACTGTAAACACTACTGCATGACCATTTCCCCTTTAGCAAGATTGTGTGTGTGAAAAAAGTAAACAGATTGTATAACAAAGTGTTCTCTAGCTGTCAGCAAGGGCTTTGAAAATAAAACACTTCCCTCCCGACTCACAATTGGCTGACAGTCCGCACATAATGAATAATAGCTCCTGGGGACCAGCAGAAAGATGTGTGGGAAAACTTTAATTAAAAGCTTGTCAGTACAATTTTACCTGGGTGACATCACCTGACTGAAATCCTGCTGCCGGGCTTTGTTGTCTATAGGATCGCAGGTAGCACACTTGTTTTGCTGACAGCAAACAATTCAAAAAGTACTTTAAAACACTGGGGGGAAGACGCTATTCTGCCAGTAAAATATAATCCATTTGTGGTGTTCTAATTTTCTAATTAGCAGCTGTAGAAGGCTCTTTGCCATTGTGGGAGGAGGGTGGCAAACAGGTTTTTGTAGCTCGTTATCTATGATGCCCTCTTGATTATGTATTTTCTTGACATTCCATTCCAGAAAAGTGTGTTCCAAAAGCAAATACATTTCCAAATGTAGACAGCTGGGCTTGAGCCAGAAGTACAGACCTAGCATCAAATTCCCAGCTTGAAGCTCACTTATATATATTAAATCAGAGCACCAAATTCAAACAGCCTGAAAGTTCACAACAGAGGACTTTCGGGCTGTGCAAAATTCCTAAGGAATAGGATCTTGATGATAGTCCGCAACAATAAAGCACATAGTGTAGGAGAACAGTCACAATGTTCGATTTGATTCTGCTCGGCTTAAGCTGGTGGTTAACTAATGCAATGAGATGGCACTCATGCTTTTGTATGCCTGTTACTGTAAAATGACAATGGGAATCTGAAAGCCTGAACTTGGTCCTAAATTTGGAATTAGTAATATGAATGGAAAGAAACTCTCATCTAACACTGCTGAAATCATTAGTACTAGTAAAGCCTGGCTATTTTACAAGTAATTTGTAGTAATGGAGAGTAGTTTCTCATCATTTAATGCTAATTATTTCAGTTACATCATGATCTAGCTGAAGTACTGAGCTGACTTTAATGGGAATAGGCTGGGTCTGATCCAGAAGTCACAGAGGCCAATGGGAGACTTTCCATTGATTTTGAGAGAAATTGTTTTGGGTGTGTAGATGGGTGGAATTTATTTACCTGACAGAGGAAAGACTCTCACTGAATTTTATGTTTGCCTTCCTTATGAACATTCTCTCAGTTTCCTTAATTTTATGTAATTATGATTTGCCAAATGTTGAGGAAACTTTTGTATATAATTAGTGGTGAGCAAAAGTAAACAGGAGGTTTATTTTCTTATTACATGCTAGAAATAAATGCTGTTCTTGGGTATGTATTTGTGAGTAATAACACGCAGCAACTCTCAGGTAAGACTAAAGACAAGGCTTTTAAACCCAAACATCTCTAGTACAACTTTTCTGTGCAAAATACTTAGTCTGAAATTAATGAATAAGCTTTTATCATGTATTTTAGTAGAAGAGGTTGGAGGTAGGCAAGTGGGAAGGAAAATAACTGGAGCAATTACTTAAGAATTTTCCTTTATGCTTTGCTGCGCTGACCCACTGTGCAATAGCACTTTGTTCTTTTGTAAGGTATGTGCCCAGCTGAGGTTTTCAGTATATGGATATTACAAGTGAAGCAGCGGGCTTCATACTCCACAGGACAAAAAAGTGTTATGTTGAAATATAGAATAATTATCATTTGCTAGTCAAAGTGTTCATTAGTTATTTGGTAATGAGAAATATTTGTGAATTTCAGTTACTGGTGTATGAAAGAGTATTTATCCAGAGCTAGATTCATCAAGACACCTCAAGAAAGAGTTTTGCGGTAGCTAAGCATTAGAACTTTCAAGGGAGGCCTGGACTCCCAGCACTGTGCCTGAGTCAGGAAATTCTGATCAGGCTAAATTATATTTGGCATTTTAAGAAAAATCCCCAAAGCCCCCTTCTACATGTAGTTCAAATCTGTATGTGACCAGGTTGTACCCTAACAGTCAGGCCACAGAAAATTTACTGACTTCATAGTTTCCCCCTTTCAATTCTTCCATTTTTCGTGAAAGTACAGATGAATGTGTATGGAACGGTGTTCATGAAATGAGAGGAGGGAGAAAAATGGAGTATCAGGCATGGTGTTCAGAACATCCCTGTGAGGTGGGAAGTACTACAGCTTTAGCTTTATGTATTTGATGGAACAACAAATGGAACTCAGTATTCTAATCCTCAACTGGAGAGCCTTTCTCCATTTCAGTCACTATTTAATTGTGATGTAAAATGTGAAAAAAAGGAAAAAATCAGCGCAAATAAAAGTGTATTGCATCCAGCTACTGTGGAAAAGCTTTGAACTTCCAATTGAGAATATTCTCTCTGGAAATCCTGCTAGTAAAGGCAGAACTCAAACCTAGATTTCCTCCAAACTAAGTGAGAAGATAGAGACAACCTCACTGTGCTTTTAGAGCAGTACAGACAAACTCCTATTCATTTAGTTTAGGTTTCCCTCAAAAATGCCTGTGTTTAAAAGGATGAAATTTTAGGCTTGATTCACAACATTTATCTCATTTTCTTCCTTGGCTTCTATATTACTCTTTTATTGAATCATCTGAGGAAGCCATGATTTTTTGAAATTGGCTAAAATGAAAAGCTGATAGCTTTATGTGACATGGAACATTTCAAATGGAGGCTCTTTCATTCACTTCTGTTTATTCTGGCTACTGGAACATTGGCGTTGTGTCAGTCTTGCCAGCCACTTATTCTTATATAACTTCTCAAGAAATCAAGCTTCAGAAAAAAATGTCTTTTGCTGGTTAGCAGCAGTAATCTGAAGACCCAGAACAGAGAAATCTGGCAGGTATGGGGAGCAGGAAGACCGTGTAGCTGTCTCATGAAATTAGCTTGGTGATTTCATTCCAGTTTTTGTAGTGAGGAATTCCCATAAAAACTTCACAATAACTGTGATTCTCAACAGAGTTCACAGGGAATTTCTTTTCCCTTGAAGAAGTTATCCTTCATGGTCACATATATTAGTGATACAGCACAAGGATGGTTGCAGTCTTCTTTGTGTATATAAATCTAATGTGATACAGCACTGTTTTGCATAGATGTATCAGTATAAGTGAACTCCCTGATGTGGTCTTTAGTAAGTAAATTCAGCATCCGGTAAAGCACTACACCAAGCATGAGAAGACAGGGTTTCTGTTGCTGGCATAGGTTTCGTGTGTGATCTTGAGCAAGTAATTTATGCTCTAATTCATTAAAATGTTAAGTGATAAATACTAGATGCTACATTTTAGGCTGTTTGCATAATTCAGATTTTTTAGGGTTTTTAGCTCTTGGCTTTTTTGTATGGCATGTAGGATGATTTAGGAGCTCAGACAACAACATGTCAAATGGAACATTTGGATTTCTAGGCTTGGCAACAAGAAAAGGCTGCAGTGAGTGTGCAGTCCACCTGTATGAAATTCCCACATTGGTATGGAGGAAGGAACCTTTGTCCTTTAGAGTTTTGAGCTCAGAGGTCTCTTCTAAAGCAAGGTGGGTTTAGTAGCTTAAAATATATGGTTATCAATAAAACAATAATCCTGTATCTTGCCTGTTAATGTCTTGGTTGCTGACTCATATCCCTTCTTATGCTGTTTTTATGTAGCCTATGGTTTTTCTCTCCTCAATCCTGTACCTTCCATAAAGCAAGGGACAAATAATATGTCCCATTTTCCCTTCTCTAGTCTGACCTGTAAACTTAAGTGTTAGTATGTTTCTTTGGGATCTAAAAGATGCAGGTTTGAATTCTTCTGAAGAGGCATGGTGAAGCATGCTTTGCATGTTGTAGGTGACCATAACTCTATGGAAAACAAAGCAGCAGTACCATTAATTCATGTCTTTCTGTTTGCAGAGACAGCAACAGTGGCTGCTGTGTTTTGCTGGGAATATGATGCTTCAAGAACACATGCTCTATGTAACCAACAGGATCAGGCATATCAAGGATGACTGAGCATACTCAAGGGCCCTCAACTGTGGCCAACCTCATCTTTGTGGTATCAGACTTCTGTACATGTATGGAGTAACTAGTAACTGACCTTTAAGGTCACCCGAGAAGAAGTCTTCAGGTGGCAACAAATTAATCCACAAAGACATAACAGCCTCTTGCCTAAGTCCTATTTTAGGTATCTAAACCTTTTAGACTTTTTTTTTCTTTTTTTTTTCTTCTTTTTTCTTTTTTAATGATTTGTTCATAGAAATAGGCTGTGACATTCTTGTCAATGAGAACAAATATACTCCAGGTATCCCTCCAATCATAGCTGACGAGCCTACTTGTGTAGGTGGGAAATATGCCTTTCTGTTGACATTTAGTTATGCCTTGAAGCAGGGTTTCAGAGTTCTTAAAACCATGCTAGTTATACAAGTTAGCAGATGATAGTTGTTTTCATCACCACAGGGTTGTTACAGAAGCTAGTAAGAAGAGTATAAGCAGACACTTTTATTTATTATTTACATATTATCAAAGTGAAGGAAGCCTCTTTTAATTTAAGAGAGCTATGAAAAAACCTATAGAAAAACAGCTTTGCTCTTGGTATTTGATGAACTGTAATCTTTGATTGTACTTGATGATAAATTAGGTGGCTGATCTCAGTGTTCAGTCTGATTTACAAGAGATTCTTTTGAAGTGATAAATGCCTATCATCCTGCAGTGTTACACTGTAAAACAGAAGAATCTGAACATACTTGACCAACAACACTATGTTTTGTTTCTAATAGATAATTCAAATGATACAATATAGAGACATTTAAAATCAGTTAAAAGTAGTGAAGCCACTGTGTTATATAAAAGGTACTTTATTTTAAGACAGACAAGTCTGAAAAGAGAAGTTAACAGAAAGTCACAAGTCATTCTTGTGACAAGTGCATGAAATCTAAAGAACAGATTCCATATGGTATCATATTTCAAGTTGTATGTCAATGACTTCATCAGAAAGTTATACCCTTCCAGTAGGAGAAATGATACCTTTGAAAACATGTGTGGCTGCATGTAAAAAGTAAGCTCTCCCTGTCTTCGCAGAGAGCCAAGACACTTTCTGCTGAACAGGCAGACAGAAGAGAAAGAACAGATGTAATTATCAATCATACACTGTCATTAGCCCAGGTCCTAGGATCCGCAGAAGAGTAGAGTATATAGTGGTCAGTTACTGGTGCAGACCATAGTTGCCTTCTTTACAGATTTCTTGTCTGCTGTTTATACTCTAACATAGTGAAGGCAAGATTAATCTAAATGTCTGACAGTTTAGGCATGAGGATGGCTGCCAAGTCCATATGCATTTGTTGTCTCTTAGACGTCTCATGCCAATGGCACAAGTGAGATGGGCTGAGCCACAGAAATTACATGCATCAGTGTAAACACTAATCAACATCCTGTCCAAATTCTTCTGTCTTCTTTTCTTTGGCATAGTGGACAGTAGATCTGCATAGTAGATCTACTGCAGAGTTCAGATCCACTCTTTCTGCAAACACAGAAGAATGGTCACCTACATTGTGGAAATCAGGCTTCATACCACTCTTCAAAGGAATCCAAATCCACATGTCTAAGATCCCGGAGAAGTGTGCTAACATAAGACAGAGTTATGCACAGCAAATATTTAGTTCTTTGTTTCTCCCTTGAGCTATTTCTACTGTAGGAAAACATTTACATCTATACCAGATACTACAATGTTGTGGATAATTATATATTGCTGAAGATAAAGTTGTACCTAAAAAGACAAAGCTCAAAGCGCTTTTCTGCAGAAGTGGAAAACCCAATGCCAGTATTTTAAGAGGTGCTTAAGTTTAGCATGTATTTATTACAATTCTGGATGGCAATTAGAGAAGCTGCTAATTAGAACTACAGAGTCTGATTAGATTACTGAGCTCTTTAAATGTGGATTAACAAATATGGGGTTATTAATCTCTAAACATGGATTAATGAGACTGAATATTCTCATCTGTATTTGAAAATATAGTCTCGAATCACTTGCATGAAGTTGCCTTGTCTGTGTGTTTGAATCCAGATGATTTCCTATAGACACTATCTCCTTGATATATTCTTATGTATTATTTGTTTTAATCAGGAGCATTATTGACTATGCCATTTATATATGTGGCCTCTAGAACCTGTACCTCACAAAAAGAAGGAAAGCCACCCATCTAACTTCAGTTCCTCCAAGGAAACTTCAAGGAAACTTGAGTGATCAGATCCAAAGGGCTGGACCTGCATCCCAAGCTTTAAGGAGCAGTAGAAATAACAGAAAATAGCCATCTCTCCAAGGTTAAAAACTAATGGTGAAAACACTTGTTAGAAGTTTCTCAGCCTGAATGACCCAGTGATGTCCTCAGAGAAAACCTTAAATAACAGCTGTGAATATAACTAAAATCTTAGTTTTCTATTGATGAAAATAGCGACTTTGCATTTGCATTTCAGAATAAATTACTTCATCACAGTTTTTGTTCTTCTCCAGTAGTAAATGTGAGGGCACAAGGACAAGATACTCTGTTTCTTTGGAAACAGTGAATTGACATATTGCTAGACTGCCTACTTAGATCTGTGATCGGTAACTAGCATACAATAACAAGGAGATATGCAAGTGGTCAGTAAAAAAAATACACATTACTTATCAAAATAGCACTTTCTTCAGAGTAGGCTTATAGGTCAAGAGAGACTGGATGATTTTATAAAGCTCTGAATTCTTTCCAGAAAAAGGAGTATCCATTTGGCAGTTCTGAATCCAAAGCTTTTGGAATAAAAAAAGGGGAAAAAAAGATGTCAAACATATTTCTGTGAGATTTCATCTTGCACAAGCAGCTGTCAGACTTGCACAGACTGTTAAAATATTTGCACACCAAAAAAAAGAAGCCATAATAGCTCTGCTTAACTAGAGAACAACTTCTATATTAGTAATAAGCAGTAATCTCAGCTACTTATGTCATTTACTAATCAGAACAATCCTGACTGCCAAAGGCCTAAATCTTATCTTGAGGGCTCTGCTTGAAGGATGTGAGGTTCTGACTTTCTTCCTTAACCACAGGGATATTTCCAAAGTTTAAATCTGGATCAAACTAAATGGTAAACACTGCTTCTTGTTAAAACATAATTCTTCCCGGAGACTCTTTATAAGTGGAACCAACAAAGGTATATAATGCAAATGAAATAGACAAGGCTCTTCATTTTATTTAAAATTGGCCTGACTTGCTTCATGGCATTCATTTCAGTGGTTTCCAAACCACAGCCTGACAGGCCTCTTAAACATACTGGGCAGCATTCAGTTTCACTAAAGTTTTTAATGCTTATGTATCAAATAGACAAAATCTCAATGCCGAAATACATCACAAACGGGACATACAGTAAATCTGGGAACCAGCAAATCTATGTTTTATTGCTAAATATTAATCTTAATATCTAAAGCTATATATATATGTTTATACACAATGCATAAATTTATATATGCATAAATAAAGACATATGATATATATTCATGTATAGTAAACATTGGGTTAATGTTGGTATGAGTCATCATCTGTTTGTAACAGAAGCTGCCTACAAAGATCTAGGAAAATTCCAAGGCATGAGCTTCAGTAAACCAAAGATAATCTGTAATCATAACAGTTTTCTCTACAATGTTGTGAGATTTGTGCTTTCCAGGTGTGAGATGGCTGCTGTTGAGAAATGCTTCAATACCAGAGAGCTTTGTTCTTTGCCTCCGGAGTGTATGCTTCAGAAGGTGTCCAATGTCTCAAGTAGAGCTTTATGAGAACAGGAGAGAATTACCTAGAAGAAGTTAAGTTTTGAAAGTGAAAATACGGTCTGCCAGGTGCAAATGGAGGCCCTACTTACAGTGTTCCTGTGCTGCAGGTCACATCCAGCAGCACGATTGGGAAAACTCAAAAAATATTCCTTGGGGTCCGCTGGAAAGACTTTTTGTCACTCCTGATGCTTGGCTCCTTGTGCTGCTCACAGCATGTCTCTTAATCTGCACCCTTGCTGCAGGTTTGCTGCTTGCTGTGTTTCTCCCCCGTTGCCAGTTTCACCAGGTGCTCCAAAAACAGTGCCCAGCTGTGTGTGTTTGATGTGACCCTGGAGAAGAGCAATTTCCCCTCCAGCGACAAGCTCCCCTCAGTCTCTGGTTGCAGAGCCAGGACAAATCACAGATGCAGCTATGTCCTTGCTGCCTAGCTGCAGCTTTTTTGAAGAATCACATACAGCAAATTAAAAGAATCAGACTGTTATAATCCCTCCCACCCCACTCCTGCTAATGTATTTCGGGGTGAACCACAGTGTAAAAAGGAAATATATCCTCTTTTCTAGTTATTGCTATATTGCTAAAATGTAATCTTTTCTCACTTGTACTTTCATCTTTATTTGGTCAGTACTGTCTGGTTTTAAATGAAACCTTATTTTAATTTTAGAAACTTTTATTTCAAATCTTATCTCCTTTCTCCTAAGAAGACAGAAGGAAAATGATTTGTTCAACAAATCTCAAGAAAATGATCTTAGTCTCCTTCTTTCCCAGCATGAACAGTAGGGGAAAAAATTATTTTTTTCTGATTGTTTTGTTCAAGTTTCATTTGGAAGTTTAACATTTCATTTAATGACCACTATTCCTCCTTTATTTTAGCTGGGATTTCTCTTAACTATTTATTTTTACCATTCCTTTCATGTTTCCCTGGTAGTGCTTGTATTCCTAGTTCCAAAGCACCTATATACATATTTACAGTGCAGAGGCCCAGCAGTTTGAATACCTGGCTATAATAGAAACCAACAACCAAATTAAGGATGGTGTGACAATTTCAAAAATTCTTCTACTATTTTGAAATATTTCCATAAATATATTTGTATCATATTTTAAAATCTTTATTGTTTAATTTGTTAAAATACTCATTAGAGGGTAATTAAATCCAAGCTCATTAGTAGGTAAACTTCTGAAATGTCCTCCAGTCTTGTTTGTCTGACTGGATTTTAGTGATCTTTTCCAAGATATTTCAGAGGTCTTATCTGTGATTCCACATGAAGAAACATCATTCACTCTTCTGTGTTTCTCCCTTCCAAGGCAGAGGTTTTTAATGTCTGTCCAAGAAGATGGTTAACATATGTTAGGAAAGCACAATGTTTATGGTAGGTTTTGGTAAGTAGCAGTAAAGCTAGCTCAAAAACCAAATACTGGATGTTTTCTGAGTTTATCTATTTCTTGTGGACTTAATCAAGTGGATCTCAAGAGTAAGGTATGAGAGCGTACTAAGAGTGAAATTCAGTTGCTCTGCACAAGCAGATGACTTCTTCCAGGATTTTTCAGGGATGGGAGGGAACCCTCCCTATTGATTGAGTTGTCAGTGGAGTCAAGCCAAGGAAAGCTAGCTCAGCCAGGCAGTTCTTGAATACTGTACTGAAGGATTTTTGAGCACTAGAATCCCTTTTTATAATTTTCTCATCTGATATACTATTAAGAGTGTAGTTTAATATGTTGTTATTAAAGCAAACTCTCTCCTTTAACAAATTTTGGAGAAAGTAAGGGAAAGAACATTGTACCCAGAATTCACAGACTAGTTTGTAGAATCACAGAATCATTCTGGTTGGATAAGACTTTCAAGATCATCAGGTCCAACTGTAAACCCAATACTGCCCAGCCACCTCTAAACCATGTCCCTTATCACCACATCTACACTACTTTTAAACCCATCCAGGAAAGATGACTCCACCACTTCCCCAGGCAGCCTGTTCCAGGGCTTTACAACACTTTCCATTAAGAAATTTTTCCTAATATCCAGTCTAAACTGCCACTGGCACAACTTTAGGCTATTTTCTCTTGTCTTGTTGCCTGTTACTTGGGAGAACAAACCGATACCCACCTCACTATAGCCTCCTTCCAGGTACTTGTGGAGAGTGATAAGGTCTCCCCTCAGCCTCCTTTTCTCCAAGCTGAACAACCCCAGTTCTTCAGCCACTTCTCATAAGGCTTCTTCTCTAGAGCCTTCATCAGCTTTGTTGCCCTTCTTTGGATGCATTCCTGCGCCTCAATGTCCTTGTTGTAGTGAGAGGCCCAAAACTGAGCGTGGTGTTTGAGGTGCAGCCTCACTGGTCCCAAGTACAGAATCACTTCCCTAGTTCTGCTGGCCACACTATTTTTTATATGAGCCAAGATGCTGTTGGCCTTCTTGGCCACCTGGGCACATATTCAGACAGCTATCAACCAACACTCCTAGATCCTTTTCCTCCAGGCAGCTTTCCAGCCACTCTTCCCCAAGCCTGTAGCATTGCATGGGCTTGTAGTGACCCAACTGGAAGACCTGGCACTTGGGCTTGTTGAACCTTACACCGTTTGCCTCAGCCCATCAACCCAGCCTGTCCAGATCCCTCAGTACAGCCTTCCTAGCCTCAAGCAGATCAACACGCCTGCTCAACTTGGTGTCGTCTGCAAACTTACTGAGAATGCACTTGATCCCCTTGTCCAAGTAATTGATAAAGATATTAAACAGAACTGGCCCAATACTGAGCCCTGAGGAACACCACTTGTGTCTGGTCGTAAGTTGAGGGCTTATTGAGCAGTATGACTACAGGACACAAAATACATCAAACATTCGGCTACAGACAGCAATAAAACTAAAGATCCTTGTTTGTTTCTTGGAACTGTAGGTCTCCAGTGAAACTATACCACCTTGTGTCAGTTCACATCAGCTTGGAGTCTGCCTTTTGAGCATGGTAGAGTGATGGATTATTTTAAAGTCTTTCTGATATCACCAGATTTATACATTATGATCATTACGTGATTGAAGGGTAGGCTGCATAAAATGTTCCAGTGTAGTCAGTGTTTTATACTGCTCCATGTTGCACTTCTGAGAGATCAGTAAGTTTAACTGGAAGAAATACATTGCCATCCTTACGCAGAGATCAGCAGTATGTTTCTTTGTTTCCAGTAAGTGATTATTAGTTAAGATTTTCCTGAAAAAGCTTTGAAAAACTGCTGCTGCTGTTTTCCAATCAGGAATTTTGAAAGTTATGTCTTTCAAAGCAGGTTTATTACCAGATAAAAACCATGAGGAAGTAGCTTTTTAAGGAGTTATCAGATGTTTCTACCTATTAGTAAATAACACAAGTTTAGAATTTTCTATTGAACAGATTTTGCAAAAAATACAAGCTTAGGCTAGTAATGATCTTTCAACTTCTTGAAATTTGGTTCTGCACATTTGAAAAATTTTCTAGAAATAATACAGAGTAACTTTAAGACTTGAAACTTCAGTCTGAAATTTGAGTTGCCTTCAGGTAAGTCAGAGTCAAATTGTTAACTCCCTGTTCATTGCACTGATTTATTTTTTTTTTAGCCTGTTCAAACAAAGCACGTGTATTATTGGTGGTTCCACAGAAGTTTTCCAGTATGACAGCTTGTAGTTGGCAATTTTGATGGTAAAGAAACAAAGTTTTGTTAGGGGTCCAATGATGTCTTCTCTAAAGTAAGTGTATTGTCTTGTTCTTTACTGTTCAGAAATGTTCTGAGGTTTTTGTCTTTTGCTTTCCTCCCTCCACCCCCATCTTTAGATGGCTAATTTATGAAGAACCTGGTTTCCAGGGAGTCCCTTTAATGTTGGAGCCTGGTGAATATCCTAACTTAGCGTTCTGGGAGAAGAAGGAAGCCTACATTAGGTCCATGAGGCCCTTGAAAATGGTAAAATACTATTATTACTTGCAAGTTACATGACCTATATTTATGTGTTAGAAATAATGTGTTACAGTAGCTATATTTTTCCAGACTCACAAAAATGTAACTCTTTACAAAACAAAATTTTTAGTCTATAAAATTATTGAACTTTCAATATTTGATTGCATCCATGTATGCCTTTAATCTACCGTCTTACTTTCACTTGTGTTCTTCAAGGAAGGCTTCGTCTTAATTCTGTCTTTTTGTGAAGAGTTGATGACTCTTATAGTTGTCTATTAATTTATCTAACTAAATATAGACTTTTTTTTTTTTATTAGGGTGGTCGCAAAGTTGAATTCAGTGGAGAGCCAAAGGTAAAAGTCAATATTTATTTGATTGTTGAAATGTTTTGGTTTTTTTTTTTTAATACATGAACTACCCATAGGTAGATAAATACATCTTGGTCGAGTACCAGCCACTCATGTTTTAGTGGCTGGTCCTACTGTGTGTGACTACACCATGAAACTGCAATTCTTGTCACGTTTATGCATCCATCACATACAGATATGACAGTATTATCTGGATAATGCAGATAGGTAATGAACATTTAAGCCCTCATGTTGTATCTCGAAGGGAAAGACTTCTGGGAGGCAACAGAGAGATCCCGCTAATTAGTTTTATAATCTTGCCTTCTCCCTCTATGTGCCTACGCAAAAGAAACTGTCTGTTGTCAGAATTTATCATACTCTCTGCAACTTTTCTTTTACTTCATTTCCGCCGCAGGTAATCGTTTATGAGAAGCCTTTCTTTGAAGGGAGACATGTGGAAATAGAATCAGAGATCCTTATGCTTGATGACGAGGAATCGGAAGAAAAGACAAGACTTCCACTTAGATCAGTAGGATCCATGAAAGTACTAGGAGGAGTGTAAGTGTGGGAAGACACCAACAGTATTTCCCCTTCAATTGCATTAGTAACTCCGTAGGCTGAAAATTTCAGTGGATGAATTCAGTACCTGTTTATTTTCTCCCGTTTTCCTAGTTGTGGGGTTTAGAAATATGCCTGTGTTAAATAGGCAAATATTCACAGGAAAAGAACAGATTTCACCTATCTGCATCTGCTTCATAACAACACGGAGTGGCAGCTTGCCCATTTTCACACACAGCCTCTTGTTGTTGTTGTTTAGTTGGGTCGCTTATGAGAAGCCTGGGTTTGAAGGCCATCAATACTTGCTGGAAGAAGGAGCGTATCGGGATTGGACGGACTGGGGTGGCTATGATGACGAATTGCAGTCACTGCGACCAATTGTTGGTGTAAGTTCCAAGAACATGTAGTAGGCATCTTCTGAGTGCCCTAAGGTATAGTGTTGCATTTTCCTTATAATGCTTCTCTTTGTCTCAACAGGACTTCACAAGCTCCCATATGATAATGTACAACGAAAAAGACTTTGGATCAAAGGGTTCCAATATTAATGTGTTAGGAATTATTTCCAATTTGAAAGACACTGGATATGGGCTGAGAACACAGTCTATAAATGTGCTGAGTGGCGTGTAAGTGATATTTTTAATTGCTGTTTAATTTTAAATGAGCTGTTCTTTTTAGAATTTGATAGTATTTGCAGCACTTTGTCTTCTTGTGTCTGTGCAGAGTCTTCAGACAGAATTTTCTGCCCTTGACTACAGAATGTGAAAAGTAAAGCTTTTTGTGAATATGTATAGTAAACTGGTTTTCTTCTCATGATAAGATCAGGTGGTCCCAGGAAATGTTGGCTTACTGATACAGAAAGTATGAAAGTATGAGATGATATTTTATCAGAGAGGTAGAAATGGCTTGTTCTCATGGCTGTATTTTTAAGTGTTTTAACAGCAAAATTGTTGTGGAACTAATTTCCAGGCTTCTTGTGTTTGACCAGAGGCAAATTCCTTGCTCTTTCTCTCAGTTGTGTGTAAAACGGAGGTAACTCTTACCATTATCACTAACACATTCTGATATTAAGGACACTTTAGCTCTTCTGAAAAATAACATTGCTTTTGCAGTGAATCCTATAGGTTAATAGTGTTTTAGTGATATTGTGTTGTTTTTTATTGTTTGTTTTTCACACAGTGGTTCCCAAAACTTTGCACTGGCATAGAATTGTAGAATTGTTTAGCTTGGAAAAGACCTCTAGGACCATCAAGTCCAACCTTCTTCAAACATCTTCCTAACCCCTAGACCGTGTCTTGAAGCGCCACATCTACCTGTTTTTTGAACACCTCCAGGGATGATGACTCCACCACCTCCCTGCACAACCTGTTCCAATGGCTAATCACTCTTTCAGTAAAGACCTTCTTCCTAATATCCAGTCTAAACCTCCCCTGGTGAAACTTGAGGCCATTTCCTCTTGTCCTATCATTAGTCACTTGGGAGAAGAGACCAGCACCAGCCTCACTACAGCCTCCTTTTAGGTAGTTGTAGAGAGCAGTGAGGTCTCCCCTCAGCCTCCCTCAAGCGCTCCTCATACAACATATTCTTCAGACCCCTCACCAGCTTTGTTGCCCTTTTCTGCACCCACTCCAGCACCTCAATGTCCCTCTTATACCGTGGTGCCCCAAACTGGACACAGGACTCAAGGTGCAGTCTCACGAGTGCCTTGGTCCCAGGAAGTTATGCAGAACCACTAGTGATTGGAAACCATTTCACAGCTGCTTTGTGAAGTCTGATCAAGAACAATTGAAATAGCAGCAGCTATCCAGTAAGAAAGTGGAATTGATTAAAAAGCTGCATGACTGATGAAAAGTCTCTATAAAGCCACCCTTCCTCCTTGAAGAGCACTAAGCGGTTTAACCCAAGACAGCAATTAAGAGAGACAATAGCACAGAACTGAAAAAAAAAATTCTCAAAGAAGACATTGATGAAAACTTGCAGGAGAACAAAAAAAATCTGTCATTTCTGGTACAATGACCAGACTGGAATAATCATAAAAGACTGTGCAAATGCTTCTAGACAGAGTAACATGAGGAAAAAAAAAAAAGGCTAAGCCTAGCAATACAAGGGGGAGGATGGAAGACAGATAATAGAGATGGCAAATTTCTCAAGTTTTCTGTCAGAGGGTAGATGCTGCTTTGGTGGGATGACACCAAGAGTCACCACACGTCCCATTCACCAGGCCTGGACACATTCACCATTCCAGTAAAATTCAGCCTCACTAGAGGGAAAGATAACAGCAGACTGCTGCAGCCTCTTGTCTTCAGGAGCTCACTGTATTTATGTAAAATACCCAGGAAAGGGTACCATAAAAGCAACCTTCTGCCTTTCAAGAGACAGCACTAACCGAGAAAACTGCACACAACAAACAAGAAGACAAACATGGGTGACTGCAGTGTAGCTGAAAATATACCAAATTGTAACATATTCAGACAAAGATGATGTAGCTTGTGGGATACACAGGCTGGACAGCCAGTGGAAAGGTGCCAAAAATGCATCTTGTGGAGACCTATGCCAGGAAGAGGGGGTCCTAGGTGCAAAAATATCTGAGGATAACTGAAGAGACAGCCTGAGGGATAGCAGACTTTTCCAGCAATGAATGAAGATAGAAGTATCAAGGTATACAGCTTACATGCACGGGATTTGCAGCTCTTCACTGCTTTACAGCATGGAAAGAGACAAAAGCAAGTTTTAACACTGGCAGCAAACAAGTGGTTGTAGGAGAACAGGGACTAGCAAAATTCATACTTCAGGTCTACGGTTCAACTATTGATTGGGATTAATGAGGCACAGATAAGGACTAGGTCACAGAAGTGAAGGCTAATGTACATGTGACCGTTTGCCACCAGAATCAGGGTTCAGCAGAAATGAGACTTGACTTCAGTATCAATACCTGTATTAAGCTCACTTTATTTTCTTTTATTCCCTCTGCACCCACATAAAGGTTTTCTGTATCTAAGGCTGCTCAAACACATTTCCTCAGAACAGCAGAGCCACTGACCACACAAGCTGGAGCAACTACTCAAAACACAATGCTACCTTAATAACCATCTAGCACTTAAACACTGTCACCTGGAAAATGCACCAGAACACAAACATTAGAGGACTGGCCCATCCACACAAAACACGCCTACCATGAAAACCAAGCACTGCATGCTGCTTCCTTCATGCTGCATTATTGCATTTAATGGTTTCAGACAGAACAGACTTTTGAAGTAGCTACTGGCGGAGTTCTTTGATAACTACCATATTGTATTTTACTGCTACCTATGGAAGAAAACTAAAAATACCTGTATTAGTGCCTTTCTGTTTGTAAAGCACTTCAGAAAAGCTACACCAACTATAGTAGGCACCAGCCAAAGCCATTTAATTCTTATTTATCAGCCACCTCCATCATACATACAAGCACACACACACTTTTGTATACAGAGTAGTTCAAACACACAGTCACCTCTTCAGAATGAGTTTCAGCTCCTGTACAAATGAGCACAGTGTGATGATAGGGCTGAATCAAAACAGAGGGACAAATACAGTGCTAGTAAAAGTCAAAAATAATGCTGCAAGAATAAGCTGCTGCTGGTGGTAAATCAATACTGCATTCTATAAACATGGCTTACATTTACAGCTATGGTGCTATTATTTGCCCTTTGCTGGGGAACTGCATGTGAACAGAAAGAGCCTTGCTGGGGAAGTGCACATGCAAGTTCTGCTGCTGCTCTACAACCATGGTCACTGCTGCAATTACAAACATTGCTGCCTCTGCAGCCCCCCGTGCTCTCAACCCACGGGATCTGCCACATGATCAGCCCTTGGCTGCGGAACTATGCAGCTACTTCATGCTACTGTGGCATCTGTTTGCTTTCCTAACCAGTGGTTTGTATCTTTTACAAAGAAATGATGGAAACCTACATACTGAAGCCAAGCATATGTGCCGTTTTACCAAGTCTGCAGAGATACTAAATAATAGCACTCTGAAATGCAAACAGCCCCACTTCTCCTGAACTCAGAATTTACAGCCACCAGAAGTGCTGATTTTAACTATTCCATCTATGAGCATGCTGCTAAGAATAATCTGCTGTAGCATAAATCCCCAATTCTAGATATTATGCCACCTCCACCCTCCCAACAACCTTGCACCAAAGTTTTCACCTCCTTATAGCTTCTGCAAGCTGGGGAGTAAAACCGATGTTAACACACTGAAAAAATCCACTATCAAACACTTATTGTATACCCAGTGGAAGAAGGAATGCTGCAAATAACAGCATGACTTTGCACATTAAAATATGAAGATCTAGACGCTTGTACTGCAACTTGTTCGCCTTGTAACTGGCCACAGTCAGGGTCCACAAGAGATGTCCACTGTATACGTACCCTCCTCATGACCTTCCTTAAGCATGCCCTGCTGTTCCCTGCCAAAGGGATACAGAGCTAGAAAGCTGTCTGACCTGACTCAGGGTAGTTGTGGACAACAACCTGATCTCTTGGCATCATTTGTGTGTGTGTGTGTGTGTATATATATATATATATATATATATTCTTCTGTCTGGACCTCCCATTCTTGCAGGCTTAGATTCACACTTCAGCAGTGTATTTGTTATCCTGTAGAAAACACAACTGGAATGTATTAGAAGACCCAGATTTCTTGTCAGCAAACCACTGTCTAAATACTCACAAGGTGAGGAAGTCAAAGGAGGTCCACTGAAAGTCAGTAGGAAATGCAGACAACCCAATCAAGGATAGCAGAACAGAAGTGAGTGGCTGTTCCACTTTTCACTTTTACTCAAACACATAATTTTGGCATCACTGTACAGGATAATCTACTGGACTTTAAAAAAAAAAAAAATTATTGAGATGTGGAAAAGGGAAAGTGAGTTCCAAACAAGTAAGGCTTTCCTACAATGACAATAGTTGGACAAACACTGCTGTATAGAATACAGTACCGGACCCAAAAAGAGGAGAGGGGAAAAAAAAGAGCCCAAAATATATGTAGGACTTCAGGGATTTCTGAAATTAGCTTCAAAGTCTCAACATAGAGAAAAGTGCAGAAAATTTGCCTGCTGATCATTTTTAGATGCATAAATGGAGAAATAAATACAATAAAAATTTCCACAGATGAGATGTGTTTTCCCTACTTTTATCTTGGCCTTTACAATACTGTGGATCTAATAGCTGTGGTTTTACACAAAGCACCTGCCTGCCAGGCCAAGCCAAAGCCTGCACTGATCTTAGGTATTGCTCAATAATTGTCACTGAAGGAGCATTTCCACCTCAGTAAAAAGTACTTGAATGTCATTCTTAATGTTGAAGAAGTTAATAAACCACCATTTGATTACCACTGGTCTTAGAAGTCATCCACTTGGACAAATGGAATAAATATGCTGAATTTTTAAGTGTTATAAAAGCAGATCATTGACAGAGTCTGATCTATTGCAATCATTGAAACGGAGAGATCAACCCAGTGCCATTTTCAATTACCAAAAACTTGTCATAACATGAACAGAGCACTTACAACATCCAAAAGGTTTACCTCCAGGGCATAAAATTGAATAGCTATTACCCAATAAAATAAATAACATTTTAAAGCCTCTGCCTTTGAACATGACAAAATTCCATGTCATCAACAGGAAAAAGTTATTTTCAAGTGTTAATTTTGACTATAAGAACAGAAAAATTCTCAGAAAATTTACCAGAGAAATAGCCACATTGGCTCATTTTCTAGAAATATACTGATTTTTTGTGTGTGTTTTTGTTTGGTTGTTGTTTTAGGTTTTTTTTCCATGGAGGGGTGTTTGTGTTCTGTTTTTTTTAAACAGGTTGCTGTATTTCTGAAGCACAGCAATTTGGCTTCAGATACTCAAACCACACAGCTATTTTGGTAATTAAATATTCCTCATACTTAGAAACCAGTCAAAGAAAAGCACTGTACTGGTGTAGATGAAACTAAAAGGTTGTGTCTTTTCCTCCCTAGCCCTCAGCAACTGTGAGTTTGTCTTCATTGTGTATTACATCCCACTGAAACCCTTCAGGAAGAAGGCTGCAGTTTATAAGCACCTTCTATTGTTACAGATTTATTTTTTTTTTTAAATAGAGGAACACAAACATTCTCCCAGAATAAATATGCACAATGTATCTATACTAACACAATATATCTACACAAGGTAGCTGGAAAATGTATCTACATTAACATAGCTAGCAAAAAAGCCACAGCTAAATTCTTTTCAACTGAGCCACACATAAGCTCCTACCAACACCGAAATCTCACCCATTTATAGGAAAGACATCACTTTGATAGGCACTAGCTTCTTCAAAAAAAAAAAAAAAAAAAAAAAAAGACATCCTACCTGCAGGCCCCTGCTTCTCCACTGATGGACAGGATTTTGTGCTAGCTATTTTTTTCAGGCGAAGGCCTGCCTCTACTTGAAGGGGGCTGGACAAAGCAACACTCAGGTATGAAAATCAAATCCTTACAGCCTTTGCTGCCCAGATCCGAGTCTGCAGAACCCGCTACGACCCCATTCTCTAATTAGTTATTTGTACTGAGAACTCGAAAGCATCCGAGGGGACGACATCTGCTCGCCTGGAACACAAAAGGCAGGGATGTGTAACCGAGATGGGAAGCACGCTGGATACCCACGCACCTGCCTGCTCTTCGGCGGCTGGCTACTGGGGTGCTGGGGAAGCAGGGGAAGAATGGCTCTTTCCCACTACCTGCAAAACCCGACCCCGCTGCCGCTACTTCCCGCGCCACCCTGCCCCTGCCACCGTGCTAAGCAGGTGCTCGAGGTCCGGCTCCCCAGCGGAGGGGCCACGGTGCCACGGCCGCGGCCCCGCGAGTGGCGGGGAGACCAAGGCCATGGGCCTGCCCAGCCTAGAGCGGCGGGCTCGATAGGGGCTGGGCGCGCAGGGTATAACAAAGCCCGTCGCAGGAACGCCACGGCGGCGGCGCTCACCTGCCCAGCGGTCGCTTCATGCCCGTGTCGGTGGCAGGCAGGCGCAGGCTATGCCTCAGGCTGCAGCCCTTGTCGAGGGGCGCGGCGGCGGCGCGCTCATGCTCCACCGTGACGGACTCGTTGCGCTTCCTCATGCCGGGGCAGCGGCGACAGCAAGAGCAGCGGCGCCGCGCACAGCCGCCACCACTCCTCTGTCTGTCTGTCTGTCTGTCCGTCTGTCCGTCCGTCCGCCCGCCCGCCCCGGCCCGGCCCGGCCCGGCCCGGCCCTGCCCTGCTCTGCGGTGCGCTGCGCTGCGCCGCGCCTCCGGAGCGAGCTTGATACCGAGGCGCAGCTTGCCAGCACTTTAGAGGGACCGCAGCGCCATCTTTACTGCGGGCAAAAGCGCCGGCCGCCATTTTGTTGGCGGAGCCTCAACGCCCGGGCGATGGGCAGTGGTGGGTGCATGGCCCGCTGTCACAGCAGCTTCAGGCGCGCGGCGGGGTCCTGGCCCTCTGGGGCTGGGCACAGCAGTGGGAAGTGCAGGGCGAGGTGGCGGCGCGGCGCCGAAGCGTGAGGCGTGGTGCTAGTGCATATCCCATAGCAGGACCCGGAAGATATCCCCTCTGGTGTCATGTGTTATAAATTGAGACCACAATGGATCGTAATCCAATAAAAAATTTATTAATTATAGCAAGTAGAATATGAGCAAAGACAGCGCTGGACGGCAGGGGAGTCTGCGCTCCGCCAACTGCCG